>APFE030314603.1:2252-16123 GCA_000404065.3 Pinus taeda
TTTCGATCTTACCTTAGGTCCAACGCTTGTTGTAGCAGTCCAGCCTTGTTGATCCAGATGAGCTCCTCCTTCACTTTGAGACCTGCATACACTAACAATCAAACGATTACATAACACCTGCATATTTCATAAAACAACATATTCATCATATAGACCAAGGAGTATATGAAATAATTCATTAACAACAAATCATTGAGAAGAATGGACTTATTTGTATTAAGGAAACAAAAAAGGAACCATTACAACCTGAGCCTTGGTGTTGTGCAAGTTCCTCCCAGGGTCCGGCAAGAGTTTTCTCTACTTTGAGAAGCTCACCCACTTCCAAATGCAACAAGGAAGGATGGTGATCTCTCCTCACAAGTTACAATGGAAGTCCTAATTCCAGCAGCATTTACCCTTTGGAATGTTCAGCTTTCAACCTTCCCTCCCATGGCCCAATGCCTGTATTTATAGTATTCTAGAGGAGGTTATTCAGTTCCAACATCAATGGGATACTCCCTCTTTTGGATGGGGTAGCTCCTCTCTTGATGGATAAGCTCCTCTATCATAGGGATGCATGAACCATCTGGAGGCGCTCAATACACGTCAAACACTCTTCTAGAAGGCTCTAGAAGTGACCACAAGTAACTTTTTAAAGATGAAACTCGCGCCTTTTGACCCTTACAGGGGTACGCACCCATCCTTTGGCTTACAGAGCGTACAAGTACGCAGGTACAGTGTGTTTGGAGTGCGTACACGCAGGCAAGGTAGAGAGAACCTGCGTACCCAGAGATAAACATGTTTTTAAGTGACTTTCTCTCTTTCTTGAAGTTTGATATGGAGAGCAGAGGTATCAGGCTTGACAAGGAGGATAATATGACTATTGATGGAGCCATATTAACTGCAGATAGTCATGGTGACAAATTTTAGTGTAACAAATAACAAAAAAAACATCAATTATAGCCAATTTAATCCTTTATCTAATTTTCACATGCTTGAAGTTTAGGGAACAAAACATTTTATTTTTTGTTTTCCACTTATTTCATACTAAAATTAAGTCTACAGTTGAAAAGAAAGATGTGTTTACAACATCCTAGATTAATGACACCAAAAGAAAAAATACACTCCATTGGTGGCCATAAAATTTTAATAGGGTAGCAAGGAATTACAATTATGAGAAAAGACAAGGAAAGAAGGATTGAAAACAAAGAAACAGTTAAAATAGTGAGCCAGTGAGAATGCTATGAAGCCTAATTGATCAACTTGGGACATCCAAGGTAAGTAAACAATAAAAATAAAATGTAGTTAGTTACCTCTTGAGTTGGTTTATTAGCCTCTAGAAGCTTCTCCTCTAGCACAGAGCCTTAACCCTGCTCGTTTGATTCCACAACCATTTCCATAGGATCCAATTTCTTTTCTTTGGGTCTCTTAGGAACATGGGTCCAAGGAAATTTGAGTCCCTTTTTGGGTCTCTAGCAATTTTAGGGATGACTGGATCATCACAATCCATCTATGCTAGAGCATCTGGCTGGTGACCACATATGACCTTCAGACATTTGATTTCCTTGTCGTAATCAATGTATTATTTCTCTCTTATCTGCTTCTTCGCTAATCATCGAATTGGAAAAGCACCTATCATCCTCTTTGGTGAAGCCATTATCACCCATGCCTTCAGCTTCATGTTCCTCCATGGAATCCTAAACATATAGCTTATTGAATTCCTAGATGTGCTTGTCTAGAAGTATTTTGAGGTGGCAAAGATATATGGATGGCTTGGGGTTGGGCCATCGCCTAGGAATGTGGAAACCTTGTGCAAATTCCCTCTTCCCTCTGTAGAACGAAATCACCTTGATTGGAGGAACCGAAAATCCAATCTCTTGAATTAAACCAGATGCATTAGATCATATCTGTGATGGCATGGTTGTGCCCTTCCTTCGCCCTTCCCTGGACACACACCTTGCAACGTGATGGAAATAAACGAGGGAAATGGACATTTTTTATATTTGAAAGAAAAATATCCCATGAAATCTGGAACTTAAAAGAAATACATATGGGATTTTCAAGGGGAATTAAATGAAATGTGTAAGTTTTTGGTTAATGGAGAAGTATTTCCAATTATAAATAATTATTAATATTATGAAAATTGTTGGGTTTCTATGTCACTAAACATTATTGGAGGGGGTTTTGGTTGTGATATTAAAGGTGAATTATGCTGAAATTAAAATAAGTTCTGTGTGGTTAAACAATGCAGTTTAGTAGTAACATGATGAATGATCATTTTCAATTAAATGTTTTGTTTATTAAGGATAAATAACTTATGGATATTTTCCATGATATTCAATATAGGGAGTCAATATGGGAAAGGTGATAGTTTGGCTCCAACATGCTTTAGAAAATTGATATCTCCTTGTCCATAAACATTAGGGTTGAAAAATAACATAGCCTCTAGAGTTAAGTTTGTTCCAACTTAGTTATATCTTGAGCCAAAAATTGTTGTTGACCTCATGGATATGATTGGCATTTGGTGGCTTGTAGGGTAGTCTTGTTATTAAATAAATGGATGTACTAGGTTAGGTAGGAGGAACCATTTCGGTGGAACTTGGCCATAAAGGGGACATCTATATTTGCATAGTTTTTAAAGATAAAATACACCTAGTTGATTATGATTGTAAGGACATCGTTTTAGAATCTAGGCTAGTGTGCAAACACTGACCAAAGAGTGATTAGTCAAACCCACAAAAGTATTATAGGTTCTTCTAGAGAAGCAGGTGTTTTTGTGCTCTCATAGATGTTCCCCTAAGATTTCCAACCATCTTTGTGCTCAAAGTGTTACCAGACTTCATCAGGTTTATGTGTTCCCTTCAGAGTTGTTCATAGCTGGCAAATGGAAAAGTGCCCATGTTTTGGGCCTGTGGGGTTCTTTTGTTGTGGAGTGGGATAGTTTCACCAAATCCCTCATTGTCATTGTTATTACACTGTCTAAGGAGGATGATGTTTTTGAATGGGCCTACAACTCCTTGTACGACCATGTCACAAATCACCATGCCTATTGTGTTATATCAGAAAGCTACCCTTTACAAAGGGTTAGTTGGTGGCATTCAAAATTATGGTATTGGCCTACTTCCCTTAAACTAAAATGTTTATGTGGCTTTCCTTAGAGAACCGTATTCAAACTTGGGACTACCTATTGTGGAAAAGTTTTCATGGCCCAAATGTGTTTGTTCTCCGGGAAAAAGATTCATAAATTGTTAACCTTTTATTTTTTAATTGTGCCTTTTCCAAGTGCCTTTGAAATCACATTTTAGAAGAGTCAAATATTCATAGTAAAAAAATACTTATTTAATTTTATTTTAGAAAATGTTGTGGAGAAGTACCCAAAACACAAATATTTTGGGTATGATGATGGGTGAGGTCAAATTTCAAAAAGGCCTCATCATTAAGATCCATGTCCAACTCTGGTACAGTCATAGTTGAGACGCATGTTTGAATCCCAAACCTATACAAACATGTTTGATAACATGTTTATTATAATTAACTCAAAATAAATAATTGGCCCACCTTAGGAAGAACAAATTATGTTTTTTTTTTCCAAACATGTAAGTTGGTATATTATAGTTCAATGAATATGTTTTCCTATTATCATGTATGGTTTTATACTTTATGAAAAAAATCACCAAGACTTCACAATGTTTTATAACTTAGCAAAAGATTCACCAAGACTTTACAAAGTTTTATCATTCAGTGCTAAGGCATGCTAGAATGCCAGGGAAGCATGCAACCAAGATGTACAAGGTTCCATGGTATGCCAACATGTGCTAGGAAGTGTTAAGGGGTGTAGGGGAAACAAAAGGGACCACTAGGTCAAATTAATACATGGAAATTAATGAATAAGATTTTGTGACAGGAAGTGTTAGTGAGTTCCAAGTGTGCTAAGGCAGGAGTGGAAAGGTATGCAAGGTAGTGATAAAGCATGCTAGTGGCTAGGGAAACATTCCAAGATGTGCCAAGTGTTATTGTGTGCCAATGCATGCTAGAGAGTGTTACGAGTACCAGGGAAACACAAGGGAGCACTAGTTTAAAATGTATGGAAATGAATGAATAAGAGTGTGTGCTAATGAGGGAGTGACAAGGTATGCTAGGTAGTGCCAAGGAATGCTAGAATGTCAGGGAGACATTCCCAGATGTACCAGGTGCCAGGGTGTGTCAATGTGTTCTGGGGAGTGTTAGGGAGTGCCATGAAAACATAAGGGAGAACTAGTTCAAAATGCATGGAAATGAATGAATAAGATTGTGTGATAGGAAGTGTTAATGAGTTTCAGGTGTGTTAAGGAGGTAGTGAGGTTATATTATAAAAAATGCCAAGGCATGTCAAGGAGTGGTAGTGTGTGTAAGGGAGTGCCAAAGCATGTCAAGGAATTGAAGGGGTGCTAACATGTGCCACATAGTGCCAAGGGATTATTAGATGTACCAAGTGTTATGGCATGTCAACATGGAAACTATGTTGCTTAGTTATTTTACGACCACTATTGGATGTGAGCCTTGACTTGGTAACTTGTAACTTGTTAAGTGGGATAAGTTGAAATTGGACATAAGTAGCCTAAGATGAGTTATAATAAGTTCTTAGGTGAACACAACACAATATAGTTGTAGTAACCATAACTTGGTCAAGTTTTTTTAGTTGAGACAAGAATTGGTTGCGTTCCCAAGTCCCAAAAAAGTAAGGGTAGTTGTGAGGGCATGATAGCTAAGGAGTGTTAAGTCATGCAAAGAAATGAAAAGGCATGCTAACACATGTTGAATAGTGTTAATGCATATTGAGGAGTGTTAGGGAGTAAAAAAACATAACAAGGGAGTACTACATCAAAATGTATTGAAAATGAATGAATAAGAGTGTGTGCTAAGGAGTGTCAACGAATTCTAGGTGTCTCAAGGGTAAACTATGTTAGGACAAGGTCAGAATAGGACTTGTAGGAAGCAAGCTTATGGTTACAATAAGGGGTTGGAAAAAGTAATTTCAACCAAGGCATGCTAGAGTGCCAAGGCATGTCAAGGAGTGCTAGGGTGTGGTAGGGAGTGCCAACGCATGCAAAGGAATGCAAGGGATGTTAACACATGCCACATAGTGCCGATGGATTATTAGACATGTCAGGTGTTATGGCATGTCAAGATGTAAACTATGTTGCTTAGTTGTTTTATGGCCATAGTTGGACGTGATCCTTGAATTGGTAAATTGTTAAGTGAGATGAGTTGAGATTGGACATGAGTAGCCTAAGATGAGTTATAGGAAGTTCTCAAGTGAATAAGGCATAGTCTAATTGTGGTAATTATATCTTGGTCAAGTTGTTGTAGTTGAGGCAGGAATTGGTTGGGTTCCCAAGTCTAAAAAAAAGTAAGGTTAGTTGTGAGGTTATGATAGCTAAGGAATGTTAGGGCATGCCAAGGAATGAAAAGGCATGCTAACACATGTTGGAGAGTGTCAATGCATGTTGAGGAGTGTTAGGGAGTGGTAGGGGAACACAAATTATAACTAGGTCAAAATGCTTGGAAATGAACGAATAAGAGTGTGTGCCCATGATTGTCAGTGAATTCTAGGCATCCCAAGGATGAAGTTTTTTAGGAAAAGTTCATAATAGAACTTGCAAGAGGCACGCTTATGGTTGTGATAAGGCATGGACAAAGTATTTTTATAGAAACAAATACTTTGGGTTGGTCACAACATTATTTCTCAATGACTTGGTTGAGTTCTAAAGTCGAAAACAAATGTTATCTATGAGGGCATGACAACTAGGGAGTGCCAAGGTGTTCCAGGGCATGCCAAGACATTCCAAGTGCTAAGGCATGCCAAGATGTGCCAAGTGTTAGGGTGTGGCGCGAATGCATTTTAGGCTGTGTTAAAGCCAAGTGCTAGGAAAACACAAGTGAGCACTAGTTTCAAATGCATAGAAATGAATGGATAAGAGTGTGATGGGGAGTGTCAACTAGTTCTAGGTGTGTTAGGTGTCAAGGAGTGATAAGATGTGCTAGGGAGTTCCAAATCATGCCAAGGAATGTAGGGAGTGCTAACATGTGCCACATAGTGCCAAGTGATTGTTAGATGTTTGAGGTGTTATGGAATGCCAAGATGTAAACTATGTTGTTTAGTTGTTTTACGACCTTGGTTGGATGTGACCCTTGTCTTCGTAACTTGTTAAGTTGTATGATTTGAGCTTTGACATGAGTAGAC
Source organism: Pinus taeda (assembly GCA_000404065.3). Lineage (NCBI taxonomy): Eukaryota > Viridiplantae > Streptophyta > Pinopsida > Pinales > Pinaceae > Pinus > Pinus taeda. The sequence continues at coordinate 8,455 of APFE030314603.1, forward strand.
TAATATTAGTTCATGAAGTTCTTAGGTGAACAAGGAATAGCCTAGTTGTAGTAACTGTAACTTGGTCAAGTTGTTGTAGAGAAGGTGGGATTTGGTTGGGTTCCCAAGTTGCAAAAAAAGTAAGGCTAGCTGTGATGGCATGATAACTAAGTAGTGTCAAGGCATGCCAAGGAATGAAAATGTGTGCTAACAAATTCTAGATAGTGTCAATTTAAGATAAAGGGAGACTTTGGGTGTGGCACCAGCACATGCTAGGGAGTGTTAGGGCCAAGTTCCAAGGAAACACAAGGGAGTAGTAGTTTCAAATGCATGGAAATGAATGAATAAGAGTGTGAAAAAGAGTGTTAGCTAGTGAGTATGAGTTGTGCTAAGTGTCAGGGAGTGCTAGGGAGTGCCAAAGCATGCCAAGAAATGTAGGGGAGGATACCACATGCTACATAGTGCCAAGGGATTATTAGGCATGCCAGATGTTATGGCATGTCAAGATGTAAAATTTGTTGCTTAGTTGTTTAATTTTACGACCACGGTTGGATGTGAGCCTTGTATTTGTAACTTGTTAAGTTGGATAAGTTGAAATTATACATGAGTAGCCTAAGATGAGTTATAGGAAGTTCTTAGGTGAACAAAGCATAGTCTAGTTGTAGTAATTGTAACTTGTTAAAGTTGTTGTTATAGTTAAGTTGTTGTTATAGTTGAGGTAAGATTTTGTTGGGTTCCCATGTTGCAAAAAATGTAAAGGTAGTTGTGAGGGAATGATAGCTAAGGAGTGCAAAGGCATGCTAAGGAATGAAAAGGTGTGCTAACACATGCCATACAGTTTTCTAGTCTGATGGTTTGATTTATTTTATGGTGTTATTTTTATTGTTTGCTTTGCATAACACTATTTTTCCTAGTTTGGAAAATTACAATCAGTGAGTTCCAAGTGCGCTAAGGAAGGAGTGACAAGGTATGCTATGTGTTGTTGCCAAGGCATGCTAGAGTGCTAGGGAAGCATACCAAGATGTGCCAAGTGCCAAGGTGTGTGTTTATTCAATTTAATGTTCTTAAATCATAAGCATAAATTATTGACTAGGGCAGGTAAATTGATGAAGTACAAGTGCATTGTATGTGCTAGAAATTGTTTATGTCATTAAGGTGATTATGTTATTTTTACCTAAATTAACATCAAACTCTAGAATTAGTATTGAGATGATGTTATTATCTATACTAGGATGTTGTTTTTAAGATTTTTTAATTGATTACTCTAAATGATATCTCTAGAGTTAGTTCTAATTGAGTTGAGCTTTTTAGAATGGTTTAATAATGATCTTAACTCTATTCAATGAATATATTAAGTTAATCTAATTTTCAACTTATTAATTGTTTTTGGATTTTTATGCTGCAGCTAAAAAAAGCTAATTATGAAAGCATGAAATGAGATAAAGGAGATCCTATTTTATGAGGCAGTTGAAGGAAAAACTCAAGGAAACCCTAATCAGCCAAGAGGAGAAGTGTAAGTTATATTTGATTTTTGATGCATCCATGATTTCATAAAAGACCTCATCAGGCATCTTTGGACAAATTTTGGGAGGATTTGGAAAAAAAATTGTGTTTTGGTGTACACTGGTGCAGACTTGCAATTTTTTTGGCATTTTTCTGTCTAGGACTGCAACAAGCTCACGCTATGCTTCTTCCTCAAGGCTCCAAATGATGGAAACTCAAAATTTTTGGAAATCTTATGACCCCCTCTCAAAACCCATTTTCCCACTTCCTTGTTCTAGGGCTCAGTTTTTGAGAAATTTGCAAATGAGGCCGAAAATCACCTTTATGCCCTTCTTTTTCCATTTTGTTGCACACCTGGAGACACCTTGGGAGAATGGCCATACCTCAACCAAAAATGGATCACTGTGAGTGACCAAATACTCTAAATACATAGAAACTCTCCCATATTCCCATAAAAGTTTTCAGATCGGCATTTGGACTTCAGAAAGGCACTCAAAAATGGCCTCCAACAGCTTGCTGCACACTTGGAAATCTCTAAGATTTTTGTAAAATTTTCACTATTTAATTTTTTGTAGTGAAGTAGATGAATGTGAGGGGTAAAAGTAAATGTAAATAATGGGTGGTTAGTCTTTGTAATATGTTTTGATGTAAATTTGACCTCATTTATGAGAGAGGTTGGAGTTAAAGTTAATTGTAGAAGTTGTTTTTAACTTCCCTAGACATTAGGTTTTGGTTAAAACACCTCATGGAATAGTTCCTAGACTCATGGATTCAACCCCTAAGAGTGGGGAGATTTTTTTGGCCTTTATGTATCCATTTCTCAATGATAGGTTGGGTTTGATTTTAGAGGATAGAACTATGGTAGCTTGGACATTTTCTGGAAATGAAAGGACACAGTTTGCAACTATTATTTGGGAATTCATGTGCAGTAATTTTGTGATGTTATTTTTCTCTGTTATAGGTTTACATGAAATATATTCATCTTCTCTTTCCATTCATCAATGGTTTTCCTTATAATTTATAAAAAAAAAATCTTTGCATAAAGCTCTATTTTGATGGAAAAATCATTATATGTTACATTCTGTCTTGCTTAATGAATTCATGTTTCATGCTCATTGAGACCTTTTGCTTCTTCTGAACACTACACTACACCAACAAAACCTAAGATCCATCACAAAATTAATGCTACCTTGCTCCTTTATGTCTTTGATATTGTAACCCTTTGATCCTCTAACCTAGCTGCCTGGTTTTTCTCCCTTATCCATCAACAAAACCCAAAATTTTCCAAAACCCACCTGAGCCTAGCTATCTAGCCTGAAATAATTTACGTTCCAGTCATCTCTTGGCTATGATTTCATAGAGAGATCCCTCTCTAGTTTGGTAGGGCTAGCTACCAAACTAAAATATTGGTCTGTGGTTACCTCCCTCAATATCCTCATCAACATGGGACATTGTGGAGGATAATAGAGGGCATGACAACTAGGGAGTGCCAAGGTGTTGTAGTGAATGTAAGTTTCCCAAGTCATGGAAAAATGTAATGTTAGTTGTGAGGTCATGACTTCCAAGGTGTGTTATGAAATGCTAGGGCATGCTAACATGTGCCAGATAGTATGAAGACATGTCAAACAAGCTAAGATGTGCCTAGTGCTAAGGCATGCCAAGATACACAAGGGTGTGACAATGCATGCCAGGGACTGTCAAGACAAAAAGAGGGAGGAACAAGTTAAACTAGAAGGAAATATAAGGTTAATAAGTCATTAATTTACCTTTTCCATGAGGGGCATGCTAGGCACACCAACACTAGGTGTCAATAGGTGGCAAGTGCCAAGTTCCAAGTGCCAATGAATTCTAAGTGCCAAATATTCCTTTGTTTCTTGTCATCTAGTTTCCAATAATTGATCTCAAATAATGTTAATATTAAACCATGCCAAATCATACCATGTCATCTCAATGCCTGCCAGACATGCTAAGACTTTCGAAGTGCCAACACGTGTCAAGTTCCAATGTGCGTTAGGGAGTGAGATGCATACTATGAAGTGGCAAAGCATATCGAAGAGTGCTAAGGTGTGCTAGAGAGTGCCAATGCATGTTGAGGAGTGTTAGGGAGTACTAGGACAACACAAGGGAGCACTAGGTCAAAATGCATGGAAGCAAATGAATATGAGGGTGTGTCAGGGAGTGTCAATGAGTGCTAGCTATCATGCCAAGGAGGGAGTGACAAGCTATGCTAAGCATGGGTAAGGCATGTGGCAGGGAATGTCAATAAGTTCTAGAGTGTGCTAGGTAGTTATGGTGTGTACTAACATGTGCCAAATAGTGCCAAGGCATGTGGCCAAGTGCTAAGACATGCTAAGATGTACATGGTTCCAGAGTATGCCAATATGCGTTAAGGAGTTTCAAGGAAAAAAAAGGAATAACCAAGCTAAACTGCAAGCAAGTGAACACTTAAGAGGGTTAATAAGTTAGGACTTTATATTTTTCAAAAGGGGCATGCTAGGCACACTAATAATATGTTCCAATCCATGCGAAGTACCAATGTGTGCCAAGAGCTAATGTTTTTCAATGCAATATTATACCAAGGTATTCCAGAGCATGCTAGGGAGTATAGGGCATGCCAACACATGATAAGCAAGTGCTATGCTATGATAGGGCATGCCAACATGTGCTTGGGCATCCTAGTCATGGAAAAATGTTCTAGGTACAAAGATGTTCCAAGACATGTGAGGCGCCAAGGAATGTTAGTGTACTATTCCAAAGCATGTTAAGGTGTGCCGTGAGTGTTGAGGAGTGCTAGGTCTCTCTCATTACTAGAATTGAAAGAGCTTGATTATGTATTAAATAATATAGTTCCTACACACACTAGTGGAACTTTATTTAAAGGAAATTTCCTAGATAATAAACCTAATAGAGATGAATCATGTGTTGACTCATAGGAAAACTATATTTTTATGACTTGAGGGAAATGATACACACTAATTACTTCTTAACAAATTGAATAACTATTATAGCCACTATGACCTTGGAGACATAATGAAAAGACTCCACAATAATGGTCTTAAATTGATATCTTTTGACAAAAAATATAGTAATAGGTACATTGCATGATCAAAAACTCAATGGAATTATCAATGATGATGAACATTTTTTGACCATCACCAAAGGTAACCAAAAATATGTTATGAAACTAGCTCAAGAAAAGATAGAAAAGATAAATCAATGCCTTAGCATTCAGCCTCTTCGAGGGGGAAACCTCTTTTACATTACATAAATCAACAATTCTTGGATGATTCAAATGACAAAACCTCCTTTCTATATATAGGAGTCTAAGGAGACACAATATAACCCAGCTAACCTAACAATAATAATATAAATCCACAAAAATAACAATAGAGGGATTCTATGGGGCACAGTAATAACAAAATGGGGACAATAGGGGCACAACAATATTTATAAGGGGTATAACTAAAATAGTAATGGGGTAATCACTAGAATTATAGGGACCCAACATGCCCCTCTCCTTCAAAAAAGTGTTGTCCTCAACGCTTGAGTGGTTCTGGATACTTCTGTATAAAATTCTCATCCTCCCATGTGGAATCTTCAACGGATAAGTTCTTCCACTTGATAAGATACTCCAAAATTGATTGATTTCGTAGCTGTCAAGTTCTTGTTTCTATGACTGCTTCCAGTTCCAATATAATTTTTCCTTCCTCGTCAAGTTCTGGTAATATAGTTTGAAGTGGGAGCTTGTTGCCTATAACCTTGTTTAAACATGAAACACGGAAAAATGGGTGCAATCAAGAAGCTGCAGGAATCTACAATTTGTATGCCATAGTACCAATCTTTGGAAACACCTTGTACGGACCATAATACTTTGGTGATAATTTATTATCCTTCTTAGCTTGCTCGAGGGACATTTGCTTATATGGTTGTAGCCATAGGAATACCTAATCACCTACATCAAAACTTCTTTCGCTGCGATGTTGATCTGCCTGTTGTTTCATTCTATTATGTGCCAACACAAGGTTATCCTTTAAGAGTTGGAGGACTTTTTGTTGATGTTCAATGTGATGTTCGACTGATTGAACCTTAGAATTTTCTCTTAAATATGATGCGATGGATGGTGGCTGATACCCATAAATTTCCATAAATGGGGTCATTTTTGTTGCTGTATGGAAGGAAGTGTTATACCACCATTCCGCCAGAGGCAACCATTTGACCCATTGTGTCTATTTATCTGATACAAAGCAACGAAGATATCCTTCCAAACATTTGTTTACTATCTCAGTTTGGCCGTCAGATTGAGGATGATAAGATGAGCTATGAGCTAACTGAGTACCAAGACAAGAAAATAATTTTGTCCAAAAATTTCCAGTGAAAATGGGATCTCTATCACTTACAATAATCTTTGGGTTTCCATGTAGCTTTTGAATTGTTTCCATAAATGCAGTAGAAACTGTACTGGCTTTAAATGGATGTGACATTGCACAAAAGTGTGTGTACTTGGTAAGTCTTTTAATTACCACCATGATGACACTCTTTCCCTCAGACTTGGGTAAACCTGTGATAAAATCCATTGAAACCTCCTCCCAACGTTGGCTTGAAATGGATAAAGGTTGTAATAGACCCGGTGTCTTAATTGCTTCAACTTTATTTTGTTGGCAAACCAAACATTCCGCCACAAACTTTTGAATATCTGATTTAAGGCCATCCAAAAAAAATTCCTTCTTAACCCTGTGGTAAGTTCTTAAAAATCTTGAGTGCCCTCCTAAGGCAGAAGTGTGCAATTCGATAAGAATCTTTTATTTTAGCTGGGAATTCTTACAGAGGTATAAGTGATCTTTGTACCATAACGAATCATTTTGCCAGCTAAATGTATAAGACGTACTGGAATCTTGTTGTAACTTTCAAATAAGTGCCCACACTTCTTCATCATTCTTCCATTCCTCCCTTGCTTCGTTTATCCAATCTGGTTGGATAATAGAAATGGTGCACAACAATGCTTCCACATCCTCATCCTTTCTTGAGAGTGCATCTGCCACCACATTTTGCTTCCCTTTTTTGTAGATGATTTCAAAGTCATAACCCAACATCTTTGTGACCCACTTTTGTTGCGCTTCAGAGGATAATCTTTGTTCTAAAAAGTATTTAAGGCTATCATGATCCGTTTTTACCTTGAAGTGTCTTCCCATTAGGTAGGGTCGCCATTTCTTAAGTGCATGGAGTATTGCCAACATTTCCTTCTCATAAATAGTTTTTTGTAAAAACTTTCCCTTGATTGGACGACTTTCAAAAGCAATGGGTCTTTCATCTTGCATTAGAACAGCACCAATTCCATTTCCTGAAGCATCACATTCCACAATAAAGGTTTTTGTGAAGTCCGGTTTAGCTAAGACCGGTGCTTGGCACATTGCCTCTTTAAGATGTTCAAAGGCCTTTGTTGCTTCCGGAGTCCATGAAAATGCATCTTTCTTCAATACTGTTGTTAGAGGTGCTGCTATTCTCCCATAATTCTTAACAAACTTGTGATAATACCCTGTCAACCCGAGAAATCCTCACAGATGCTTTATGGATGGATTTTCCATTCCTTAATGGCTTTAATTTTGCTAGGGTCTACCTTAACTCCTTGATGAGATACAATATGACCCAAATATTCCACCTCTTGTACTCCAAAGAAACATTTGGATATTTTTGCATATAATTGTTTCTCCTCTAATAGCTGTAGCACCTTGTCAACATGTTCAACATGATCCTTCCAAGAATTGTTGTAGATTAGTATATGATCAAAAAATACTAACACAAATTTTCTAAGGGTTTAAAATGGAATTCATCAAACCTTGAAATGTAGAAGGTGCATTGGTAAGGCGAAAAGGCATGACCAAAAATTCATAATAACCCTCATGAGTTCTAAATGTTTTTTTTTGGAATGCCTCCAGTCTTCATTCTAATTTGATGATAGCCTGAATGAAAATCCAACTTGGTGAAGTAAATTGATCCATGAAATTCATCCAGTAATTCATCAATGACAGGAATGGGAAACTTATCTTTAATAGTGAGCTTGTTGAGCTCCCTATAATCCAGACACATGCACCATGATCCATCCTTCTTGTGCACCAATACTACTGGAGCTGAGAAAGAACTTTGACTCGTTTGAATTATACCAGCCTCTAGCATTTCTGCAACCATACGT
>APFE030314608.1:8933-36739 GCA_000404065.3 Pinus taeda
AATTTATTTATTTGTAAGGTGATTGGTTGGGGTCTTATTATGGGTTGTTTAGTAACTTCCATTTCTAATAGTTATTATTTTTTTTCTTTTTGCTTTATTTCATGTTTATTTAACTTTTTTTATTTTTCTTTTTCTTTTTTCTATTATTTCTATTTTTATGAATTATATTTTTTCACAATTTTTTCAATATTAGTTAATCATTTCTTAATTAATACAATATTTTATTAGTTGTTTTATTTTTCTTATGAAATCTTTGTCTTTGTTATTTTTTTGTTTCATTAAGTTATATTTAAACTAGTGGCACTATTGTTGTGCCCTTACATTATTATTGTTATGTAGGCTCTCATTATATCGGTGGCCCCTTAGAATCATGTATATACCAAGGAGGTATTATCATTTGTATCATCCAAGAATTGTTGTTTTATGCGATGTAAAGGAGGTTTCCCCTTGAAATAGGCTATTTTAAAAGTCATTCATCTTTTTTTTCTATTTTCTGAGCTGATTGCATAATAGAAAACATGTGGTTCATTAATGGACATTTAAAGATTGTATGTTCCTCAAGTATCTCCTGCACAAGGTCATGAATCCATGTATCCCCTCTCTCCATTCATCCTTTTTATTATTTATATTGGCTAAATTAATCCACATATCAGGCACAAGGCATTTTTTACAAGAGGTCACAAAGGGTTCTTACATTGTAGTTGCCTCTTGGAACTATTGTTGGGCTCAGTTATGATCCTAAGGGCCATGGCCACCCCTCCTCAACTAATTCACATCCCTTGTCTCTGCATATCTTATAGTAATAGGCAATAGCAATGAATAATGCACGATTAAGACTTACCAAATGCTTGAGAATGACTAGTACTTATTATTTATTTCATGAACATATATATCGTTTTTATTTAAAAATATATTTTAAAGAAATAATATATTTTATTTGTTATGATATGTACTTATCTATATTCCAAACAAATCAATAAACCATGCATATATTTTCATATAAAATAGTTTGAATATACATGCGAAGTCAAACATTTTTTATATATGTAATCAACCAAAAATGAATCCTAATATTAAAAAATAATTTTTTTTTCCATCCAATGATTGCTTAAAATTAATAAGATATTATTATAACATAAAAAAACATAATAACAATATCAATAATAATGAATATTCAACTCAAAGTAGGTGAAATTGGCCCCTAAAATATTTGACCATATACATAGCAAATTAACCTTATCTTGCATAGAGAACAATGATATTAAAAAAAAAAAAACCATTGTGGTGAGTAAAAAACCTAACTTCCATTTGACCCAATCCCAAGTTGTACATAGATTATTCCTGTAATGACCAAACAGTTATATGAATAATTTTCTAAGTTACCATGTTGGGTAAATGTGAAAACATAATTATTACTTTATTAATATTGAAATGTCATTTATTTGAAATTATGAATTAAGTGATATTGTAAATAACATTGGGAGGAAAAGTTATTTACTTCCTCTTGCTTAATTAAAAGAAACAGTTGCCAGCAAATGGGGGGCAACCCTAACCAATTTTCCTTACCATAGAAATGGAAAGAGGAAAAAGGGCCTGGGCTGTTAAGGAACAGACAGGGAAAAGAAAAGGAAAAGCAAGCAAAAGGGAAAGGGTACTATGTCTGGTGAAGATCAGATGGTACCAGCACTGCTGTGCATTGTTCTGCACTGCTGCTAGCATGCAGCATCTTGCGGAAGGCAGTGGCCTGCAAGCGAGCTTGGGGGAGAGAATCAAGTCGAAAACGACTGATCTCGTGGCTGGGAGGATAACAAGCTCTGTAGGAGTTTCTTCAGTTGAAAAGACAGAGAATTAAAGCGAGCATGGTACAGGTAAGTGAAATGTGTTTATAGTATTAGTGTAGTAATCTTTTCTTCTTAAGGAAGAACTACTGATTATCTGTAAAAATAAGACTCTATTGTTAATCTGTAAGATAGAGCTGTATTATAAAATCTGTAGAAGGATAAAATAAACTGATAGGAAAACAAAGAAAAGACGCACAGAGTAATTTATCTACCTTTTCTTTAATAATTTATGACTGTCAGTTTATTTCCCAGATTAATCGACCAGTAGACGAATACAAGGGCCAGAAAAGATAATAACTGGAATCTTAACGAATATAAAATAGAAAGAAGAATCACACTGTACTATCATCATTGCATAAACATAGTCTGAATGCCATGTAATAAACTATTATTCTGTCAAGATATTACATCAGAAAACGAATTGTAATTAATTTAGTGATAAGCAACCAACATTCGATACATAATAAAGATTCATTCACTAGGGATGGAACCGAGGGGGTTTGGTCCCCTGGACTCTCAATGTTCCGGTATTCACCGCAAAAGCATGGGCATGATATCGCCCAGACCCTTCTCCGAAGGAGACAGCGGAGTCGGCCGAGACATAAAACTATTGAGAATAACCATGACAAGAAATAAATCACCATACCTATACAATTTCCATGAAACCCTATAGTACACACCGAGTTTGATAGGACTCTGTCCAGAATATCATTGACAGGGTTATATATATGTATATATAACATATAAAGCCGAGGAGCAGAGATAGCATCAAAATAATTATACATATGAATAACAGTCGAATATCATTGACAGGGTTATAGATATGTGTATATAACATATAAAGCCGAGGAGCAGAGATAGCATCAAAATAATTATACATATGAACAACAGTCGCCAGAAAATCTGAAGGCGTTCCATGGGACAAACCCTATCACGATAGATATCAATGATGTAGCTATTTTAGACTACGCACGTATGACCAGAGGCCGGGGCGCTCAAAATAAATAATAGAAGAATACTTCTAAAAATTGAAATAAGAACATGTAGCCAACGATATCAGGGTAAAGACCCTTATCAGCAATCATATAATGAAAATGAACAATTACAGGTGAAATACTGGCGAACTGTACGAACTCAGAAAAATAACACTGATAGACAGATGCAATATAACAGTTAGGGCGATATACTCATATAAAAGTCAATGATACATAATATAAACCCTTAAAGCTCATGCGGTTACAGAAACTTGATATACCCGAGTAAAAGTACAAATGGTGGAAAGTAAAGCCGACTGGCTAATTTCATTACACTTATATAAGTCAATAACGATGATTCACAGGTCTCTCGAGAGGACTCGAGTTGACTCAAGCACTAAACCCAATCCTAGTTTTAAACAATAAAAACTACCCAGAACCGGACATGACAAGATTAAACCCTCAGAAACCAGAGATGCTTTGCCGAGGGCGTCATAACCCCGTCAAGCGTCAATGAAGTTCGGTAAGACTCCTGACAGGAAGAAAAGTATCATTCAGACCGAGTTCATGTTTAATGAAAGTTGCAAACTCAGGGGTTGGGGGTATCTTACCTGGAATGCAGAGAAATCGTACTCCTGAAACCTCCATCGCCAAACCCTCACCTCCGGTACCCTGGCAAGGTCATAGCACATAATCGGATTAAACATAGTCAATAAATAATCAAACCATACGAAAGCTATGCCTCTGTTACAAAGAATAGCCTCACAGTTACCTGAGAAGAGCTCGGACAGTTTGAACCAGAAAGTTAGCTGTAATGACCTCAACAATGGCGGAATACGAACCAGTGTGGTTGAAGGAATTTACATCCAGAAAGTTAGCTGTAATGACCTCGACAATGGCGGGATGCAAACCGGCGTAGTTGAAGGTATTGGTTCATCGAGCAGCGAACTGAGTAAAAGTTACCACAACGCAAACGCAGAAGTAACCAGCGGTGGGAGGCGCTGCCTCATTAAGCTATGCAAATGCCAATGAAACCCTAAACCTTTTCCTTTGAACCGGAGCCTGTGAATTACCATCGTCGATTTCCCAGGGACAATCCTGAGCGTTCATACAGGATAGGATCCCGAGGGTTCCTGGGTGGGGTTATGACAATTAATTCCATCAGGTACCCTATTTTCAACCTCCAAGGACCGTATCAGTGGAAGCGCATGGAGCGACTAGTTGTCCATCCGGACAGAGGAGGGTCATACAGGTGAGCAACCCGATTCAGTGCCCAGTATTAAACACAAATCCCAAGTTAAGCGGACGTGATAAGATGACGTGTCTCAAGTGCCAACTCATGGCTCTCACGCATGAAATCATTGAATATATATATATATATATATAGGTGTATTAACTCGAACCTTGATACAATATAGTAACCTTAATATAGGATTTGTGACATTATGATTCGCACGTAGATTATGTCAATAAATATCAGGGATAACAGCATGGTAAATAATTTTTTTTTTTTATGAATGAGGGTAGTGACATATGGTATCAGAGCCGAGCTATGGCACTGTGGCCTCTGGGCAGAACAACAATGACAAAATAAGGACATTGTATTAAATAACTAATAAAGGTCATTACCAATAATACTTTTGAATGTTTCCTTCTATTGCTGGATGAGGTACAGGTTTCAGATTTGAAGACATAGACATGAGGAGAGCGGATAACACAGCACGACAACCTGTAATGGGACAAGGTGTACCCGGTCCGGAGAATAACCCAGAACTCTGGGTGAAACTTGGGGGGGGAGCCAGAGTTACGAATCAAGCAATTTTGGAAACAGTGCAAGAACTGAAGAATGAGATGGCTCGACTTCGGGAAGACAATGCTCGGTTGACAATGGAACAAGAGAGAATCTTAAAGAGTTTGTCTGATAAACAAAATCAAGTACCAGCTAATCCCAGTGCAGAACAACAAAGGATGTCTGAAGAGCAGAACCATCACATACCCCCCGAAGGATCGGAGGAACGGAAAAACGCTCCGATAATGTATTTGACCAGCAAACCTCAAAAATACAGAAGGTAGAATTACAAGGGGAATTTCGCAAAATCAAACCGCCACATTTTGATGGGGAACAAGAGGAAGCGGGGGAAGCCTGGATCATTAATATGAACAAGTACTTTCAGCTTTATGAGTATGATAATAACCTTAAGGCGCGACTGGCTATTTTTCAATTACAAGGAAAGGCTACCTTATGGTGGGAGGAGGTAAAAATAGTAAAGGGAGTCACTGAACAAAATATTACATGGGACAATTTTCAGAGATTCTTTAAAGAGCGATATTTGACAGAACGCTTCTATGATGAAAAGGCAAGGGAGTTCCATGATTTGCGGTTAGGACAGCAGACTATGGACGAATTCATCACTCGCTTTACGTCCTTAATCCGTTATGTACCATACATAAGGGAAGAAAAGGCAAAGGTCCAACGATTTGTTAGCAGTTTGCCACCCTATATGCGAGAGAGGATTGAATTTGATAATCCAAAAACAATGGATGAAGTAATCCCCAAAGCTAGAATTTGTTATCAGCAAAGTAAACAGAAAGGGGAAATTACTAACAGAAAATAGAATGAGAAAAGAGGATTCAAGACAGGGGTAAATAGCAAAGGGAGTCACGGCAATGGTAGTAAGGGAAATGGTAAAGGAGCAAGAAACATATTTGCACCAAGAACTGCATTTAAGTCAAGAAATACAAATGAGTCCAAGGTCAGCGAACAACAACCTAAGTGGGACAATGACGGCACAGCAACACCCCCGGTACAGTGCTGGGGTTGTGGAGGACCTCATTACATTAAAAACTGTCCACAGCGAAAAGGAACTGAACAAGTATCCCAAATCCATGAAGCGTCAACAGTGGCCGAGGTTGGTCGCAGTATACCCAGAATTAACGCAGCTCTGGAAGATCGTCAGGCGGAATACCAGCCAACAATGGTCGAGTTCGAAGGTAAAATTTCAAACCTTACCATATCTGTTTTAATTGACCCTAGGGCTACGTTAAGCTATGTGAGTCCAAAGATAGTCGAACGTTGTAATTTACAATCTGTCAAATTTAAAAATCCTTGGTTAGTGCAACTAGCTACTGGAGCCAAGCGACGGGTAACAACCAAAATCAGCGATTGCTCATTTACCATAGCAGAGCAGCCAGTGACAGCTGATTTGAATGTACTCCCTCTTGGATCCTACGATATTCTAATCGACATGGACTGGTTAGAAAAACACTAGTCATTAGTTGATTGCAAAACTAAAATCATTTACTACAGAGATCAGCAAGGAAACAGGAAGGAAATGCAAGGAATTAAACAACCAGTGCAAGTTCGCCCGATAACTGCCAACCAACTAATGAAATGCATACGGAAGGGATGTCAGGTTTACACTATTCAAGTGGGATATGCAGATTCCAAGGATAAATCAGCTTCCTTGAACGATATTCCTATAATACAGGAATTTACAGATGTATTCCCAGATGAAATTCCCGGATTACCACCACGAAGGAATATAGATTTTACCATTGAACTGGTGCCCGGGGCTGCACCAGTATCAAGAGCACCCTACAGAATGAGTACCCCGGAGCTGACTGAACTGAAAATGCAGCTGCAAGAGTTATTAGATAAGGAGTACATTCGTCCTAGTGTATCTCCATGGGGAGCTCCAGTTTTATTTGTCAAGAAAAAGGATGGTACCCTCCGGATGTGTATCGACTACAGACAATTGAACAAGTTAACCATAAAAAATAAGTATCCCTTACCCCGGATCGATGAACTGTTCGACCAAGTGAAGGGCGTGACAGTGTTCTCCAAGATCGATTTGCGATCTGGATATCATCAGATCCGAATTAAAGATGAGGACATCGCTAAAATAGCTTTTAGAACGAGGTATGGACATTATGAATTCGTGGTTTTGTCGTTTGGGTTAACCAACGCCCCTGCAACTTTCATGTGTTTAATGAACGGCATTTTTCATCCATACTTGGATCGATTTGTGCTAATATTCATTGATGACATATTAATATATTCACGCACAATCGAAGAACATCATGAACATCTCCGAATGGTACTACAGACCCTTCGAGAACATCAATTATATGCAAAATTTAGTAAATGTGATTTCTTTAAGGAGGAAATCCAATATTTGGGTCACGTGATCACGAAGAATGGAATTGCTGTAGATCCAGAAAAGATAAAGGCCATAATGGACTGGCCCGTACCAAAAGACGTAGCAGATGTCCGATCTTTTATGGGATTGGCTGGGTATTACAGGAGATTCGTGGAAGGCTTCTCGAAAGTAGCTTTTCCCATTACCTCATTACAGAAGAAAGGGAGGGCATTCCATTGGACCCCAAATTGCCAGAAAAGCTTTGAACAATTAAAACATCTACTCACTACAACACCAATTTTAAGTATAGCAGATCCTCATAAAGATTATGTGGTCTGCACAGATGCCAGTAAGGAAGGATTGGGAGGAGTCTTAATGCAAGAAGGAAGGGTAATTGCATATGAATCACGTAAATTAAAAGAACATGAACAGAAATATTCTGCCTATGACCTGGAGCTAGCTGCTGTTATACATGCTCTAAAGATGTGGTGGCATTATCTTATGGGCAGAAAATTTTTACTGCTCACCGACCACCATAGTTTGACCAGCTATTTCAGCCAGCCTACTTTAAACGCTAGACAAGCATGGTGGATGGATTTTTTGAGTGGTTTCGATTTCGATATAAAACATTTGCAAGGAAAAGCAAATAGAGTAGCAGACGCTTTGAGCAGGAAAGTGCAAAGTTTGTACGAAGTTTCCATTTCTAGATGGGAAAACCCCTTTTTAGACATAATAAAGGAAATTTCAGAACAAGATACAGAATATCAGCAGTTAAAACAGCAAATAAAGCAAGCTGCTGGAAGGGACAGCCAACAAGAATATGCGACAGATGATGCGGGGATTGTCTACTTCAAGCAAAGAATATACGTGCCCAATCAAAGCAAAATTAAGAATCTGATTATGGATGAGTTCCACATCAGCCATTATGCTGGTCACCCGGGTTATCAAAAGATGATAACCGCAATCCGGAAGAAATATTTTTGGCCAGGAATGAAAAAGGACATTGTGGAATACTTGGCACGGTGCTTAGAATGTCAGCAAATTAAAGCTGAACATCAGCATCCAGCAGGACTGTTGCAACCCTTGCCTATCCCGGAATGGAAATGGGAAATCATCTCCATGGATTTTATTACGGGATTACCTAGAACAAAGAAAAACAATGATTCCATTATGGTAGTAGTGGACAAATTGAGTAAGGCAGCACATTTCATACCAGTGCAATCTACTTACAGGGCTGCACAAATCGCTCACGTTTTTATGCAGAATATATTCAGGTTGCATGGCCTTCCAAAAACAATAATTTCAGATCAGGATGTGAAATTCACATCAGTTTTCTGGAAGACATTGTTTGCCGATTTAGGTACTCAGCTGAATTTTAGCACAGCGTACCATCCACAAACTGATGGACAGACGGAGCGAGTGAACCAAGTGGTAGAGGACATGCTAAGGACTTATGTTATGCAACAACCCACACGATGGGAAGAATATTTACATTTGGTTGAATTCGCATATAATAATGGTTATCACACTTCAACTCAAATGAGCCCCTTCGAGGTTATGTATGGCCGAAAATGCCGTACACCCTCCAGCTGGGGAGGACCTGAAGATAAATTAAGTCTAGGACCTGACATGCTTAAAGAAATGGAGGACATGGTAAAAAGAGTACGTGTTAATCTGAAGGCGGCTCAGGATAGACAAAAGAATTTTGCTGATCGGAAAAG
This sequence comes from Pinus taeda, assembly GCA_000404065.3. NCBI lineage: Eukaryota > Viridiplantae > Streptophyta > Pinopsida > Pinales > Pinaceae > Pinus > Pinus taeda. The sequence continues at coordinate 17,609 of APFE030314608.1, forward strand.
AAGATTTAAGGAGTATCAGGTTGGGGATCATGTGTATATTCGAATTCAGGCCAAAAGAAGTACCCTGCAATGGGTTGGTTGCGCTAAATTGGCACCTAGATATTGTGGACCCTTTCAGATACTAGCAAGGATCGGACCAGTGGCTTACCAGCTGGCCTTGCCAAGTCACATTCGGGTCCATAACGTATTCCATGTTTCATTCCTAAAGAAGTATGTGTATGACCCTAAGCATGTAATCCGATGGCAGGATATACAGGTGGGGCTACTGTTATAATTAAGATTCAAGCAAGAATCCTATTCGAAAAAAAAAGCTAACTTAGAAATTGTGTAATGCAGGTCGAACTGGAAGGAGAAGTGCTGGTCAAACCGCTGAGCATCCTCGACCAGAGAGAAGTGCAGCTGCGGAAACGAGTTATTACCCAAGTTAAGGTACAATGGCGGCATTTTGGCCCCGAGGAGGCCACTTGGGAAGACCAGGAATTGATGAAGAAAACATATCCAGACCTGTTCATGACTATAAGACACCGAGACGGTGTCCAATCTCAGGGGGAGGAGATGTAATGACCAAACAGTTATATGAATAATTTTCTAAGTTACCATGTTGGTAATGTGAAAACAAAATTATTACTTTATTAATATTGAAATGTCATTTATTTGAAATTATGAATTAAGTGATATTGTAAATAACATTGGCAGGAAAAGTTATTTACTTCCTCTTGCTTAATTAAAAGAAACGGTTGCCAGCAAATGGGGGGCAACCCTAACCACTTTTCCTTACCATAGAAATGGAAAGAGGAAAAAGGGCCTGGGCTATTAAGGAACAGACAGGGAAAAGAAAAGGAAAAGCAAGCAAAAGGGAAAGGGTACTATGTCTGGTGAAGATCAGATGGTACCAGCACTGTTGTGCATCGTTTTGCACTGCTGTTAGCATGCAGCATCTTGCGGAAGGCAGTGGCCTGCAAGCGAGCTTAGGGGAGAGAATCAAGTCGAAAACGACTGATCTCGTGGCTGGGAGGATAACAAGCTCTGTAGGAGTTTCTTCAGTTGAAAAGACAGAGAATTAAAGCGAGCACGGTACAGGTAAGTGAAATGTGTTTATAGTATTAGTGTAGTAATCTTTTCTTCTTAAGGAAGAACTACTGATTATCTGTAAAAATAAGACTCTATTGTTAATCTGTAAGATAGAGCTGTATTATAAAATCTGTAGAAGGATAAAATAAACTGATAGGAAAACAAAGAAAAGACGCACAGAGTAATTTATCTACCTTTTCTTTAATAATTTATGACTGTCAGTTTATTTCCCAGATTAATCGACCAGTAGACGAATACAAGGGCCAGAAAAGATAATAACTGGAATCTTAACGAATATAAAATAGAAAGAAGAATCACACTGTACTATCATCATTGCATAAACATAGTCTGAATGCCATGTAATAAACTATTATTCTGTCAAGATATTACATCAGAAAACGAATTGTAATTAATTTAGTGATAAGCAACCAACATTCGATACATAATAAAGATTCATTCACTAGGGATGGAACCGAGGGGGTTTGGTCCCCTGGACTCTCAATGTTCCGGTATTCACCGCAAAAGCATGGGCATGATATCGCCCAGACCCTTCTCCGAAGGAGACAGCGGAGTCGGCCGAGACATAAAACTATTGAGAATAACCATGACAGGAAATAAATCACCATACCTATACAATTACCATGAAACCCTATAGTACACACCGAGTTTGATAGGACTCTGTCCATAATATCATTGACAGGGTTATATATATGTATATATAACATATAAAGCCGAGGAGCAGAGATAGAATCAAAATAATTATACATATGAATAACAGTCGAATATCATTGACAGGGTTATAGATATGTGTATATAACATATAAAGCCGAGGAGCAGAGATAGCATCAAAATAATTATACATATGAACAACAGTCGCCAGAAAACCTGAAGGCGTTCCATGGGACAAACCCTATCACGATAGATATCAATGATGTAGCTATTTTAGACTACGCACGCATGACCAGAGGCCGGGGCGCTCTAAATAAATAACAGAAGAATACTTCTAAAAATTGAAATAAGAACATGTAGCCAACGATATCAGGGTAAAGCCCCTTATCAACAATCATATAATGAAAACGAACAATTACAGGTGAAATACTGGCGAACTGTGCGAACTCAGAAAAATAACACTGATAGACAGATGCAATATAACAGTTAGGGCGATATACTCATATAAAAGTCAATGATACATAATATAAACCCTTAAAGCTCATGTGGTTAGAGAAACTTGATATACCCGAGTAAAAGTACAAATGGTGGAAAGTAAAGCCGACTGGCTAATTTCATTACACTTATATAAGTCAATAACGATGATTCACAGGTCTCTCGAGAGGACTCGAGTTGACTCAAGCACTAAACCCAATCCTAGTTTTAAACAATAAAAACTACCCAGAACCGGACATGACAAGATTAAACCCTCAGAAACTAGAGATGCCTTGCCGAGGGCGTCATAACCCGGTCAAGCGTCAATGAAGTTCGGTAAGACTCCTGACAGGAAGAAAAGTATCATTCAGACCGAGTTCATGTTTAATGAAAGTTGCAAACTCAGGGGTTGGGGGTATCTTACCTGGAATGCGGAGAAATCGTGCTCCTGAAACCTCCATCGCCAAACCCTCGCCTCCGGTAGCCTGGCAAGGTCATAGCACATAATTGGATTAAACATATTCAATAAATAATCAAACCATACGAAAGCTATGTCTCTGTTGCAAAGAATAGCCTCACAGTTACCTAAGAAGAGCTCGGACAATTTGAACCAGAAAGTTAGCTGTAACGACCTCAACAATGGCGGAATACGAACCAGTGTGGTTGAAGGAATTTACATCCAGAAAGTTAGCTGTAATGACCTCGACAATGGCGAGATGCAAACCGGCGTAGTTGAAGGTATTGGTTCATCGTGCAGCGAACTGAGTAAAAGTTACCACAACGCAAACGCAGAAGTAACCAGCGGTGGGAGGTGCTGCCTCGTTAAGCTATGCAAATGCCAATGAAACCCTAAACCTTTTCCTTTGAACTGGAGCCTGTGAATTACCACCCTCGATTTCCCAGGAACAATCCTGAGCGTTCATATAGGATAGGATCTCGAGGGTTCCTGGGTGGAGTTATGACAATTAATTCCATCAGCTACCCTGTTTTCAACCTCCAAGGACCGTATCAGTGGAAGCGCATGGAGCGACCAGCTGTCCATCCGGACAGAGGAGGGTCATACAGGTGAGCAACCCGATTCAGTGCCCAGTATTAAACACAAATCCCAAGTGAAGTGGACGTGATAAGATGACGTGTCTCAAGTGCCAACTCATGGCTCTCATGCATGAAATCATTGAACATATATATATATATAGGTGTATTAACTCGAACCTTGATACAATATAGTAACCTTAATATAGGAGTTGTGACATTATGATTCGCACGTAGATTATGTCAATAAATATCAGGGATAACAGCATGGTAAATAATTTTTGTTTTTTTATGAATGAGGGTAGTGACAATTCCTTTAATACATAGCGGATATCGAGACTAATCACATCATTGCTTTACCCCACTTTTTCTATTTGGAGAAATAATCCAAATGCTCCATCATGGACACCATTAATCGATCCTTATGTTAGGAGAACAAAACACTTGGAAATTCACTTCAATTTATAAGTTTATTTGAAAACTTTGTAGCATTGATTAGTGAGGTTAGGTTGAAGCGTCCCATCATGTTGTGCGCAAATGAGGACCTAATCCAAACATTCCAACTTAGATTCCATTTATGCATTATTAATATGACAAGAATAGATAATTAGGAATCATTTAAATTCAAAGTCGTATTGGAAACCCACCTGATGCAGTAATGAACTTAATTTTGCAATCAATATTCACATTCAGCCGTAAAAATATAGATTTACTACTCAATTAAATTTAAGGTCATATTTGGAAACTCCCTTGATATAGCAATAAAGTTCAATTTGCAATTAATCTTCACATTGATGATGAATTTAATTTTTTTTCTCTCTCGCAATGAGGTATTACATGAAAGCTCTCTTTTGTTTCTTTGAATTCGGTATTATATGAATGTCCCCTTTTGGAAAACGAGATAACAAAATGGAATGATTGTCCGCTGCATATTTTATTTTAAAAAAGATATGACAATATAAATGTGTGTGAATGAAACAACAATTATATCAATGTAACTAATTACAGAATTTAAAGATTTTTAACAAAATTAATTAGAAATTGAGTTATCAATTAATTTAAATGAGGAGAGGGCAATTATGAAATTCTTAAATTGACTTCAGATTGATTCATTATAAAGAATAATGGTTTATTTTTTCACTTAATTTAAATTTCTATTTTATAATATATTGAGTATCATTTTTATGATAATAATATTAAATAATATAATTAGAATAAATATATTAGTAATTATGGTTGATAATTTTGGATAAATGGAAAAATATATAGTAATTTTTTTAGAGTGAAAAATACAATGTGTAATTTTCATTATTTTAATTGTATTTTAAATACTATATAAAGTATATATAAGACCAAATAACTTTTTAGCTATACTTTTTTAATTTTTCATGATATTGCATAATTTTTTTAAATGATATGTAATAATACATAATTAAGATTAAAGTATTTATATTACATATATATCCAAATATTAAAATATTTTATTTTAACAAAATATTTCTATATAAATATAAATGAAGTTGACATCAAAATAAATTAGTTAACATAGATTTTCAAATAGTTTATTTAACCTTCCTCTTGAAATCTTTTTGAAAAGTGTAAGGTTTAAATATCTTACACAATTTTTTACTTCTAATTACTTTTAAGCATATTCATTTTTTTTAATTATATTAGACATTATTTTTCTATTTAGACCATAATTTATTTTTATTTTAAAGAGTTATGTATGAAAACTGAGGCACAGACTTCTTGCAGATTTCTTACACTGACATCTTACACGGTAGATTTCTTAAACAGACTTCTTACACATCCATAATGTGTTGTAGAATAAGTTTATGGGTTCAAAATGACATCTTACACATTAGTAATGAATAGATTTTTTAAACAACCTTCTACACATTTATAATGTGTTGTAGAATAAGCTTATGGATTCAAAAATAAAATAAATTAATAATAGGTAAATTTTTTATACAAATTTCTTACACATCCATAATGTATTGTAGAATAAGCTGATGAGCTTAAAAATGAAATAAATTAATATATAAATTTAAGTTATTTTAAAAAATTATGAAATTCATTTTCGAAGTTTATCTATTTTGAGATACACCAAAACACACCCATCCTTAGTACTCTATTTACCAATGTCCTAATTTGAAATTTGAAACTTAAAATTAAATTGAAATTAACTTTTTAAAAATATTACTAATAAAAGAGTAACCTTTTAAAAATAATACTAATAATAAAAGAGTTAACTGTACTTTTAGGAATCCAAAAAGAACGTCATTGGAATTTTAACTATCAAACGAGGCTTGTTCTATTCACTTCAGACGTAAATACAAATATACGGGGCATAGGCCAATCATAACTACGATTTGCAAACCACTAATGTTATTAGAGGCACAGACACACATGAAATGCTAAACGTTGTGATTTTAATTTTAGATCTCCACAGTAACGGCAGACAGCAGTTGATAGTCCACATCAGGGTCTGGGGGCATCCTAATGGGAATGGGACACCACTCTCCAACCATTTCCCCTCTGATACTACTGGTCCACGTTCTATACAATGAGGCCTCGACATATAGAAAGCAAAAATCTGAATGATTTATATCAATAAAAAAAAGATTTAATCACAAAATAAAACAACTAATAAAATATGAAGAAAATCTTATAATTTAAATCGGAATAATTGAAAAAGAAAAAAGTTAAATCATAAAAAACGAACAAAAAAACAAAACAAAAAATTAGTAACTAATCGAAATGAAAGTTACTAAAACATCCCATAATAAAACATTAACAAATAATAATAAAAAATAACAAAATTGAATTCCAAAAATTAACTTATAATAAAATGCAATAATTTGCATGTTTATTTCATATTTTAATCGTTCAAATATTTATTGCTAATTAAAAAATAATATTTTATTATACTTGTTGTAGGTATGATATTATGTATTTAGTTTTATTTTGCTTGTGCATTAGTTTTTGTTTACCACAAAATCAATTGGTTTATCTATAATTTCGAAATTCAATTTTTGTTATTTTTTATTATTATTTAAATCAATTTATTTGTAGAGTTACTAGTTGAGATTTTTTTTTATCTTTTTTTTTTTTTATATGTAGCTTAATTGGTACACGGGGTCGAATCCCACAGGCTGCCACTATAACAGCAAGGAGGAACAACCCACACTATAACAGTTAAGAGGAACTGCCCAGCCCGCAAGGAATGGCCCCTCAAGATAAGACAAGACTTGAACCCCTCAAGGTAAAGATGAGACTTTAATATGTGACCTGCATAATGGCATGAACAACTTAGCATACCATTGCTTGACCACGAGCCCAAACCCCTGTGGCTTATTGGTTGAGATCTTATTATGGCTTATTTAATAAATTTCATTTCTATTAGTTATTATTTCTTTTTTAGTTTTATTTGCTTTTTATTTAATTTTCTGATTTTTATTTTTTTACTTTTTCTATTATTCTACTCTTACTTTTTTCTCCATATTTTCAATTTGAAATGAATTATTACTATATTAGTATCATATTTCATAAGTTTAATTATAAAAATTAGATACATTTACTAAAAAAATAAAACACATAAAAATAATAAACTTATATATATTAATAAAACAATATTAGTTAATATGATTTCTTTAATTTTGGTGATGGCATTCTATTGTTTTTTAGTTTAATTAAACTATATTTAATCTAAGCTACAAGTACTAGTTAATATGTAGCCTTTGTTATTTTATATTTCGATTTTCTTAATTAAAATTTGATCAATTTATTTTATGTTTAAACGTATAATTTCATATGGTTTAAACTAAATTATATATATATATATACAATAAAAAAATGAAATACTTAGTTTTTAACCAAATATTTGATTTAACTATACAAATTCCTATTAAATTTTAAACCAAATTAATTTTAAAAATACAATAAATAAACAAAAAGGGAAAAAATCAAAGTACATAATTAGTTCACTATACGATATTAGCGAAAGATATTTGAAATTGAAGAGTTATTGGAGAATCTCCCTTCAATTCTGGCGTCTAAGGGCCTGCTCATATAGAGAGATATTGGAGAATCTACCCTCGGATCTGGCATTTAAGAACATGTATATACCATGATACATCTTAATACAAAATGATGAGAACGAGCCGAATTTATAAAGAACGCAAATAAATTAACGCTGAAGGCCTCTGTGGCTCATTATCAATTCAATTCCAAGATCGCTGCCTAACGCCAATAAACATTGTTGGATTCGAAGTCCGACACAAAAATTTGAGAGGGACATCGCAACTCTCTTAGAGATAGAAATATGTTGCGCCTTATTAATCTTCAGTCAAGGTTGTAGATTATTGTTTTCAATTCACAGTCAAATACCATCGTCCATCCACTGCTCTTTTCTCCGAAAATATAAACGTCATGGGATTCTGGCGTCTAGATCACATTCTTTTAACACCATTCCGGAGCCCCTATCCCTTCCTTCAACCGCGAGATGCGAGTACAAAGACAACCATGACTATAAACTATTAACACCACTCGCCCATCACATCCACCTAATTCAAACCTTTTTGGTAGCTTGTCACACAGCCAAATCTGAGGCAATCCAATTTCTGCCCAACGCCTCTCTGCAATAGTGAAAGTGAATGCTATCATGCGTCTAGTGCTCAACCAGTAAACTTTTCCTTGAGAGAAGATACCCTTTCCGATAGGCCGAATGTGTTAGAATTTTTTTACATGGGCAGAGGAGAGGAGTTTGGCTCAGAAATCAATTGGGCGATGTCAAAACTTCATATGTGGCAAGCAAATTGCAACTACACATAAGCTTAAGTAAAACTCAAAAGAATTCATGTCAAAATAGAGTAAAGCTTGAAGCAACTCAATAAAACTTTGAATTAAATTCTAATACATGAAAATACATTGATATGAAATTGAGGCTCATTCATTAAAGTAAAAAATAAAGTTTACACTCATTTCCAATTCACCAAGGGTTACAATAAGAGTTGTTTTCATGCACCCACCAAAATTTTCTCCACAATTTTTCTTCACCTCTAGGAGTTACACCCTCTCTCTCGTTCAAGCTTGCAACTCAAGGTACGTGGTTATGTCTAGTCCACATGTAAAGGTGAAAGACCCTTAGACCCTATTCTATGTTACATTGTTGATTCATGATATGTTATGGCATAATTATATGCTTGATCTTGTAATATAATGCCTCTATCTTTCTTGGAGCACTTGGGTTTGCAGATAACAAAGCCATATAAAGACTTGTATCCCTTTGATTCTAAAAGAGTGAAAGTCCTCTGGATGATCAAATCTTGGAGCACTTGGGTCTGTAGATAACAAAGCCATATAAAGACTTATATCCTTTTGATTCTAAAAGAGTGAAAGTCCTCGGGATGATTAAAGATCTAGTGGTTAAATTTTGCTTGGAGCACTAGGGTTTGCAGATAACAAAGCCATATAAAGACTTGTATCCCTTTGATTCTAAAAGAGTCAAAGTCCTCGGGATGATTAAAGATCTAGTGGTTAATTTAGCTCAAATCTCATTAAAGAGTGTAGTAATGGATTTTGTGATTATAGACATTCCTCCAAGGTTTGGAATGCTTCTTTCGGGACCTTGTTGGTGTCTAAGTGTGAATACTATGATTCAACCCTTTACCACATTAAAATGTCAATCCAGGGACATTTATTATCGCAATGGTAACATGCATTATATATGCATCGCCAAATTCATAATGCAACGATTGATCAGGGATTCATTAACTAATTAAACATGCAATCTGAAATAATAAATAAATTGTAGCAGCAAATGGAAATGACATCAATAACTAATCTGTAACAGCAATGGAAATGATAGAACAATTAATTTGTAACAACAAGCCAATTCACAACATTCACATCAAACCATTACAATGAAAAGAAGAAATGCATTAATTCAAAAGAAACTAAGCACACATTACTTTAGAAACCCCTGATCAAGAGAGCGGGCCAAACTCCCTGATAAGGGCTATGGTAGAAAGGATCAAAGGCCAGATAATCAGAATATCAATATTGTATTAATAAAAATGAAAATACAAAAGTCTCATGTTACATTCTCAAAGAAAAACCTTCAATATCTGATCTGCCCCCTTACATCCATTCTCTCTTTTTTGTGTCTTTTAAATATACAAACAACAAAGGGAAATTTACAACAAGATTGATTACAAAATACTAATAAGAAAGATGAGATTTGAGAGATCTTCCATCATGATTCAACTGTAACGGGTCGAAATTGGTCATTGTAATTGGGGCAATTTGGAAAACGGCCACAATAGAAAATTTGCGAATATATCCTTCGAAGAAGCTTGCTTCTTTCCCAATCCAAACTGGATTTCTAAAAACTGCTTATTGGTAAATTGGTTTGGTCCGTTCTAAACAAAACCCCTGTCACAGATTTTTAATATTCTTCTTCATTTGCCCGAAATGTCCAATGAAAAATGGTCATGTTTTATTCTAGTGAAATTCTGAGTTGAAATATTTGATTATGCATTGAAGATCAGATTGGCAATTTGCAAGAGAACTTGGAGGCTAAAATGATGAGTGATGTTATAAAAACATTATCTATAAACCATTATTAGAAATATCACTCATACTAACCATCAATTTATTAAAAATAAAGGATCCACAAGAGCATAATTAATTATGAAATGGAATTATATAATAAATTATGGTAAATAATGTGATAAAAGAATAGTGAAAATGGATGTTAAGAAGTGATAATAATAATAAAAAATTAGGGAACCAACAATCATGGGGAATGAAGCTTGGCTAATCCATGAAACTTGACCTTACATATGATACTATTCAAGTGTTTGGTGGAGACGAACGTGGATTGTACAGAGAATTGAAATTTGTAAAAACTGTCACGAGGGAAGATAATTCCAATAATTCCTGAGTACATGGTGAGGATAGAGCCCTTTCATGTCTCAAACTGGAAATCCATGACCAAGTTATGGGGGATACTCAAGTGGAAATTCCCAAACGAGTGAGCAAGAAGGAAATGAAACTTGACTATATTTGAAAATTATATTTTTGTGGGGCCTACTGTAAGGAATGAAATGGAGCATGTATGTTTTTGTTATATATAGAAGATTTTTACAAGGACCTGATTATAGGAAAGTGGGAAGAAGATGACCAGCAACCATATTTTCAGCAAAATTCCTAAGTTGAAGAGCGAAGATATGATTATGGTTGTCTTATGCAAAATGATTCGTGTGAGGAAACTATTCAAGAAAATAAAGCAACCATTTGTTTCTCCTATCCATTTTATGACCAAACAACTCACTACATGGCATATTTATTTGGTCAACAACATACATTAGTTCTAATGTATCTGTCATTTTTTTGTCTCAATTTTCCATATGGTGCGTGCCCATTTTAATCACTGACTTTCAAGAGAACAGTGGCATAAGGTCTAGTACTCAGATGTTGAGTTGGTATCATAGGAAGACTAAATTTACTGAAGTGAATTGAACCCTATACGTAAGTAGGAGTAGTGGGAATGTTATATAAATAAGCTCAAATATTAGTCATTTGGTTCATATTTTAGAAATTTTGTTTAAGTATGGAAGGAAAAATAAGGGTTCCATCAAATAGGATTTTCAGAGGGATTTAGTTTTTAGAAGCCTTGAAGTTAATTGGAAGAAAATTTAGAATTTTTACTCCATGGTCGGGCATAAGGCTTCTAGTATGTAGGTTCTTAGTTCCTTGTCAGCAAGGCACTATCCCAAGTAGGATTCGACTTTGTACCCCATCTGTGATTCCTAAAATTATTGTAGTGTAAAGGGTTTTGGTTCATTTGCTTAAAAATGAGAGTTTTTGGTTGATTGGGATTTTTGGTTCAGATGAGTACTATTGCATATGGAGGATTGGATAAAGAGAAAATTAAGGATAAATAAAGGGAAGGTAAATAACAAGAGGCAATCGAATGTGGGCTTCCCCCTCAGTTTTTTTAAAATAGTTAAACAATGATTACATATCGGGTGGATCCTTCTCCGTTTGAGAGTGCCCTAGTCCTGAAGAAGCTCTAGCAGGGTAACAAGTTTGGTAGTTAATACAATGCTTACCCCCGTAATGTCAAGACCAAAATTCGCACTCGATAGATCGAAGACTACGATGGATTTTGAGGGGGTCCAAGCCTCGTCTCTAAGCCCGCCCAAGCACCCCCACTAGAGAAGATAGATGGGCTCGCCAACTGTCGGGCTAGCATGGTGATTACGTCTATAGTCGAGACAACTTCCAAATGGGTGTGGTAGGCAAGTGTGAAACTATTTGATGCATCATCCTCATCATCCTTTTGTTTTTCATATTGTAGAAGGGTCAAGGTGCAAAGAATAACAAAGTTTGAAGCCATTTTCTAGGCATCATATGAGTTTAAAGACCAAATCAGACGCAATTAAATGAAGAGTTATCTAGAATATCTTTCTAATGATATATGGAACTTTGAAAATGTCCTCCTGGATTAGAAGATAGAACTAATCAATGTTGGGCCTATAAAAGTCAAAATACTAGAATCACGTCACTATTTAGAAAATGAATTTCCAAATCTCCAAGGATTAGGGGAGAAGGGTGCTAGGGATTTGTTAATTATTAGAGAAGGGGTCATCTATTAAAGAAAACCTATAATACAAATTTAGACTAAAAAATAAGAAGAGTGGATCCCATGACTTATTTTAAAAAGGAGTTGGGCACCAGGGATCTGTTAGTAGAAAAATGATTTTATATTACCCGAGACGAGTTGTTAATGAAATCATATGACAGATATTTAATACAGGAGGTTTGAAACCCTAGAAACCTTGGAATCTCTTAACATATTTTAAATTGAATTTCAATAGAACACTAGAGTTACGAGGATCAAGGAACAACAGTAGACAAATCCCAGAATCTGGTATCTATTTCTAATTTCATTTCAAAAAGACCAGGGGACGCGAGGTCTTGGTATACGGTGTTGTTTTCTAATGGTTTCTTGTTTATTTTTCCCCCTAAAATATAGACTCTTGGTTTTTATTTTTACAGGTATTTTGATCTCAATGGTTGAAATGAAGTGCCATACAATTAGGGCCAACTTCAAAAGTGGTAGACTTAAGAAATTAGAGGGAGAAAGTAATAGATAAATTGATAGGTATTCGTGGAAGGAATACAAGAGAAAAAATGTGACCAAATCATTAACCCATCACGAATCTGGATAATTGATCTTGGTTCTACCTCAGAAAATCAAGGAAATCGACAATGAAGATATTTTTGCAATTTTGTTAATAGTTAATTTTCAAGAAAGAATCAAGTATGTTATGTAATAATTAGGACAGTGAGGCTAGTCGTATGCTCAAACTGTTGTGTAGTTCATACAACTATAACATCCTAGATATTTTTGTAACTACTCTTGTCTTTTCTCACCCTGTAAAAGGGATGAAGAATTCATTAGTAAGGGTTTGATTCTCTATCCTAAAGGCTATAGTTTTCCAACAATTTTTTCAATTCCTAGAGCTTATAAGATTTATGATGCTCTTAAAGACTAATGAAGAAGTTTTTTATGATTCCAAGCACTAATATCTGTAGGTATGTAATTCCCTCTTTGTTTATTATTTCATGTGTTTATTTATGCTAATAATTTGTGTAATTGTAGTTGTTGGATTCAATCTTAAACGACAGATCTACCTATTATATGTTATGGAAAATGCACCTATAATGTGTGGGATTAAAGGAATTAAATGCTTTATATGGTGTCTGAACTCCATTTCCTTTATCTTGTTCATGATTCTACTAGGAGTTAGTGCATAGGATTTTCTCTCCATCTAGCTCTCTACACTATATTTCTTTCATATATTTCTTCTCTTTAGCTATAATACAACTACCAATGAAATTGAACTTTGTGTGTGTAGGCCACCAAATCTAAGCGTTAATTATTTAGAAAAAAATAATACCCATGTATAAATTCAATTTCGCCTTTGAGAAGAGTAATCGAACTAGATTTATTCACTTTATACCTAATTCTTGAGTAGAATAGATCTATCCTTGAGATACATTAAGATGTGCTAGGTATTGTCCCTTCTCCTCGACCTGGGGGTTTTCTCTAGGAGTGAGAACACCCATGTATGATCATGACACCAAGATAAACATGTGGTCATCCTCACTAGCCAGTAGCTCTAGTGCCCAAATGAAAATCCTGGTCACATACTCCGGCAACCCCCCCTTAGGCATCATCTAGGCCCACATGAGCATTCACACCTTAGTCATTGGCCTAGAAGGGAAACAATAAAATGTTTTCCTCGTCTCTAGAAACATCTCAAAAAATAAACAAAGAGACTCTAAAGTGAAAGAGAAGCTTTTCATCCCATGTATCCTCGCACGACATTTATCTAAAGCCCTATAAAAACTACTTGAATAAAATGGTAGACCATCAGATACATTGTGGCACTTGCATCAATGAATAATTAAAAAAAGAGCACAAGTAATGTGCTTCCCATCTCTAATATAGTGTGAAATGGTGGTCACTAATAATGACAGAAACGTAACCTCTTACGTAGGAAAAGAAGCAATCCATAGTCATCCACCATGCACCTAAAAATCTATTGGACATACTACATGACCCCCAACATATCTCTAAAACTAGACAACCCGAATATTTGTTGCGACCCCACGGGGGACATCAGGAAACTCACGAAAATCCTCCCCACTCCTCGATAGGCGGGCAATAAAATATATGTCCTCCTGAGAGGGCCTATACCACATCTTAGGATCGACATAGAAATATTATTGGTGGACATTTTACAAATGGATTACTTGTGGCAACAAGCCAGAGTGTCCCATCAAGTATGTAACCTCCTCATAGTAATTAAGGAGGCATACATTCCTTAAGATCACCCAAGTTATTGTGCTAATAGGTCTAGGATATAGATCCATCTCCCTCTCTCGTGCCTCCCATGGTTGGAAAACATTGTACTCCTTTACCATTTTTTTTCCTCCCTTTGTTGACATCTCTACTACATGATTGACATATAATATACATCATCCTCATACATAAAACATAAAACATAAAACATTCGGGTTAATTAAGATTCTCGTTGAATTTGAAGTGCAGAGAAGGGGCAAGACATGGAAGGAGTTCCTGGTTTCCAATCAAATCAAGGATAGGGAAGATGTTGAAGAGAAGCACGAGTACTCAAGATACATGCTTGACATTGATGAAGAGATTCCTGTGCATAAATCAAATGATGTCCCTCCACCCAGTAGCAATGTGAGGACAAGAAAAATGAGACAAGAAGCTACCCAGAAAAGGGAGCAGGACAAAATTTTCACAACCTATACAAGGAGATCCAGGAGAGCACAAAAGACCCAGTCACAAGAATATCAACCTGAATCCAATTCACATGCACCGATGGATATCGAAAGCAGTGCTCACTCACAGCATGGACAAGAAAACCTAGCAGAAGAATGAAAAGCTCAAGGAGAAAATTAAAGAGCTCAAGGCTAAACAGGTTGACATTTGTAACTGGGCAACCAAGTGTTATACCAAAAAGAAAGCCATTAAGGAGAAATACAATTGTTTTAAGCATGATCTCCACATCCAGAAGGAAGCCCAGGCTAAAAAGAACATAGATGCATTGTTGAAGGCAACAGAGGTTCAGGTAGGGACAAAGTATAGAGGCAACACAACAAGCTTAGCATGAGGACATGCTAAGACATCAATTGCCTATATTTTCCCTCCATAGACCCCTTTAAATCCATTGAAATTGATTAGTTAATAGCGTTATAGTTGTTAGTCTGCATTAAGGTTAATTTATGAATTTTTATGTTAGAAATTAGGAATTTTTAACAATAAGGTTTCAGGAAGACATCACATCCTGTAAATGGTTTATCATCTGACACATGGCATGACAAGAAAGCCAAAGCAGTGGATAAGGACCAGCTCTTGAATGTACAAGCATGAAGAAAAATCGATTTTACAGTAGATCAAAAGCTCCTACTTATGCGGTCAATGTTGGGTCAAACCCCAGTCTTTTGGTCACAAAGGTAGTAAAAGCCATGGTTTCTAAACTGGTTTCGTTTTGTCTTTTTGGAAATCGTTTTGTCTTTTTGGAATCCGGTTCATCTTAGAATGACCACAAATCATTCCACTGTAAAAGCAGGAACAACTGCTTCAATGAATCTGAATTCGATTCAAGATAGGAAGGCAGATAAAAACTCTGTATCCTTTTTGTTTTCAGGACATGTTATGATTACCTCTGTGTCTAATTTTGAAGAACCGAATTCATATATGTGATTGCAACTCTCAGTGTTTGAATACAATTACGATTCCACTCCAGCATTTTCTATGTATTAATATTGTCGATTGATTGAGCTCATTCCAGTGTACCACTGAAACATGGATGGGCCCTGCGTGGATTGGTATATTGTGCCTTTCGTTTTCATTGCTTTTGAATTTACATAGAACACATTTCCATTTCTTTTGAACGCATGTCGTTTAATGTCATTTCCATAGCTCTTGAATTTACATAGAATGCATATTGTTGATGTTATTTCCATGCTCATGATTTTTTCAACTTGATTACGATTTCTCACAAATGGAATTTATGGTGCTTGCTTAAAGATATCATCATTACATCATTGAATCAGGCCTTGTAAGAGATTTGATCGAACATTATGTTTTAAGGAATTTCCATAAACTCTGTTTGTTTATGTATTTAAAGTTCGGTGAGTTTTTTATTTCTTTATGAGTGCTTCGGTATTAACTAGATAGAGTTTTGTGCACAACATCCTTGTAAAGGGACTAAAATCTCAGTCTAGCTATACTTTGTATCTTTGGGACAGTTAGATAATCTAGGTAATCTAGGTGTTAAAGTGAGAGGAAACATACCTTAACCTTTTGTAAAGAAGTACTATCACCTATCACAACAAACACTTAGTTAGGAATCATTTATGTCTATATATTTTAGGCACAGGCGTCGAAGTTTACTTACCCAGGTCGATAATAAATCTAGTCTAATCTAGCACCCTAGATTGGCCACTACAGTATCAATGGCTTTTCCCTCGTAAACATATTATCACTTGGGCAATTTTTATGGAAGAATTGACAGCACATTATGAGGATACAAAAGGAAACACTTTTTTAGCCAATTGATAAGTTTCAAACAAAAGGGTTCAATAATGGAGCACATTGAGGAGTTCCAAAAATTGAACACAAGGGTAAAAAATATTCTAGAGGAGCATAGGATTGATGTGTTCATAGGGACTCTAAGGGATAATATCTAACATGATGTTCACCTTTGGGAACTTGATTCATTAGAGAAGGCATTTAGGTTAGCAAGAAAAATGGAAAGAAAAATTATGGCAACCAGGAAGCATAGCACTCATAGCTATAAAGATGGAAGTGTTGTTTCCCCTAGTCTTCCACAACCTGTAAGGTTGAAGCCGCAACAGTTGGAAGAAAAAAGAGCAAAAAGGATTTGTTACAGTTGTAATACCAAATACACTAAAGGTCATAAGTGTGTTGAGAATAAATTATTCTACATTGATTGTGAAGAGGAAGAATAAAAGGACCAAGAAAGGTCAAAAGAAGAGGATATACTCTAGGAACAAAGCCTAGATAAAGAAGCAATGAATCCGACCATATCTTGTAATGCATTGGCTGGAATTACCACTCCTCAAACCATCAAGGTAGAAGGAAAAATCAAGAAGAAAAAGGTAATAGTGTTGATTGATTCATTAAGTACCCACAATTTTATTCATTGTAAGAAAGCAAAAGAATTGAATTGCTTCCTATATCCAACAGTAGAGTGTCAAGTGATGGTTGCAAATGGAGGAACGATAAATTACTCTGGAAAGTGCCATAATATCAAGCTATCCATGGGAGAATATGTATTGACTAGCCCATTTCTTGCCATTCAAATGGGAGGTGCCGATGTTGTACTAGGAGTCCAATGGATACAATCCTTAGGTACAATAGATTTTAATTTTCAAGAACTTTTCATGAAATTTTCTGCAGAAGGAAAGGAAGTTGAATTAAGGGGTATTGCAGGGAGACCGGGAAAGATAATCAGCTCTAACGGTAGGACAAAGCTTCTAAAAAAGGAACAAAGAGGTGTAATTTCACAATTATGTTCACTAGATGTTTCTACATCGAAATCATCAATTTCTCCATATCTCCAAAAAGTCTTGGACAATCATTCCAAGGTATTTGAGACTCCCAAAGGTCTCCCACCTATTCGTGATCATGATCATGCTATTGATCTGATTCCAAGAATTGTTCCTCCAAAGATCAGGTCGTACAAATATCCCTATGCTCAAAAGAGTTAAATTGAATGTATGGTTGCAGAAATGCTAGAGGCTAGTATAATTTGACCTAGTCAAAGTTCTTTCTCTGCTCCAGTAGTATTGGTGCACAAGAAGGATGGATCATGGCACATATGTCTAGATTATAGGGAGCTCAAAAATATCGCTGTTAAAGATAAGTTTCCCATTCCCGCCATTAATTAATTACTGGATTAATTAAATTGATTAATTTACTTCACCAAGTTTGATCTTCATTTAGGATATCATCAAATCATAATGAAGACTGAAAACATTCCGAAAACAACATTTAGAACTCATGAGGGTCATTATAAATTTTTGGTCATGCCTTTTGGCCTTATCAATGCACCTTCTACATTTCAAGGTTTGATGAATTCCATTTTCAAACCCTTCCTTAGAAAATTTGTGTTAGTATTTTTTGATGATATACTAATCTACAACAAGTCTTGGAAGGATCATGTTGAACATATTTATAGGGTGCTACAACTATTGGAGGAGAAACAATTATATGCAAAATGATCCAAATGTTTCTTTGGAGTACAAGAGGTGGAATATCTGGGCCATATTGTATCTCATGAAGGAGTTAAGGTAGACCCTTGCAAAATTAAAGCCATTAAGGAATGCAAAATCCCCACATCCATAAAGCATCTGCGAGGATTTCTCGGGTTGACAGGGTATTATCAAACGTTTTTTAAGAATTATGGGAGAATAGCAGCACCTCTAACAACATTATTGAAGAAAGATGCATTTTCATGGACTCTAGAAGCAACAAAGGCCTTTGAATATCTTAAAGAGGCAATTTTCCAAGCACTAGTCTTAGCTACATCGGACATCACAAAAACCTTTATTGTGGAATGTGATGCTTCAAGAAATGGAATTGGTGTTTTGTTAATACAAGACAAAAGACCCATTGCTTTTGAAAGTCGTCCAATCAAGGGAAAGTTTTTACACAAAGCTATTTATGAGAAGGAAATGTTGGCAATACTACATGCACTTAAGAAATGGTGACCCTACCTGATGGGAAGACACTTCAAGGTAGAAACGGATCATGATAGCCTTAAATACTTTTTAGAACAAAGATTATCCTCTGAAGAACAACAAAAGTGGGTCACAAAGATGTTGGGTTATGACTTTGAAATCATTTACAAAAAAGGGAAGCAAAATGTGGTGGCAGATGCACTCTTAAGAAAGGATGTGGATGTGGAAGCGTTGTTGTGCGCCATTTCTATTATCCAACCAGATTGGATAAATGAAGCAAGGGAGGAATGGAAGAATGATGAAGAAGTGTGGGCACTTATTCAAAAATTACAACAAGATTCCAGTACGACTGATACATTTAGCTGGAAAAATGATTCGTTATGGTACAAATATCGCTTATACCTCTGTAAGAATTCCCAACTAAAACAAAATATTGTTATGGAATTGCACACTTCTCCCGTAGGAGGGAACTCAAGATTTTTAAAAACTTACCACAGGGTTAAGAAGGAATTTTTTTGGGATGGCCTTAAATCAGATATTCAAAAGTTTTTGGCGGAATGTTTGGTTTGC
>APFE030314610.1:13297-47372 GCA_000404065.3 Pinus taeda
AGCCACCACACCAAATGGAAAAGGAGCTGCTTTAAGGTCCGGACTGGGTGGTTATCCCCCAATGTTGTTGCAGCGATTTTCGAGGCATCAACAGGACCTCAAAACCCTAAAAATTATTGACTAAGACAAGAAATGAATGAAATGAAAGAGAACATAGTTAGTTCCTACCTAGTCCAAACAACACGAGGAATGATCCCCTCAATGATTCGCAATCAACTGGTGAACTTCGAGAAGAAACTACTCCAGAGATCAGAAGGTAAAACGAGATGGTGAAAATGAATGGTAAGAACCAGTTTATATGCTTATTTCTTTCACATTAATCAAGTAAACATTGGTTTTCATTTATTTAATCCACGAACATGTATTGTTTAATCTTTTGATGGTATCTTGAGTAGGATTAACAACTGGCAAGCAGTTATAACGTGCTTACGTGTAAATTGAACATCTTTGACCATAAAGCAAACTTTTATCACTTTTTCGAGCTTTGTTAAAAACAAAAAAAAAACCCTTGGAGTCCTCTTTAAGCTCTTTTCAGACTCTCTAAACATGAAAATATTGTCGAGCACTTGTCGTTTCTAGCTCGTTAATGGATTAGAATTGATATCTACTCAGTATAGTTTTACCGCTTCTTTGGGTTGAGATAGATTAACTACGAAAAAGGTACTCGTTGATCAAACATGATCAATAGGTTCTCTTTTGTATTATTTCATGCTTTTTTGGACTTGAGAGACAAATTTATGAAAAAGAACTTGTGGAGTTTCCTTTTAGTCCCTTTTAAGAATCTCTAAATGTGAAAAGGACCGAGTTATCTTTGTCGTTAAACTCGTTAAAAGCATCAAATAATGACAAACTTGTCCATCTAGACAAGACCGAGTTTCACCTTCGCTAGACTCATTAAAGCATCAAATAGTAATGGATTTGCCTGAAGGGTGAAATTACACAACAAGCATATGTTATCCTCCTCAAGCTTGATAAAATATGCACTGGTCAGAAATGAGTGGGGAAAATGGGAAAAAGCTAGGAACACTTTATGGTAGCAGGTCGCTCTTTAACATGACATTTTCACGTAATCACCGTGACTATGTGGGTTGGGTCATTCAGCTTGATGGTTATCACACCATTGGTCTATCATGCCATCCATCACTTTGTTTTGGGTCAATGCTACCAATTCACTTCAGTGTCGCTGATATGTTCAAGAGAAGTCATTCAGTTCAAAACTTCATCCTTTATAATACAATAAACCTCCATTTTCATGCTCGCCATTCCTAAACCTTGTGTCGTTAGTCGATATTTCATCTCAAAAATCATTTACCTCGTTTTGTGTCATTGATGTGGGATACATCAAGGCCCTCCTGTGACGAGTCGCTTCTTGTCAACATCAACACATCATCCAAGAAGTTGACTTAGAAACACCCCTTAAGTACCTTGAGGCTTGCATACATCAATGGCAGGTTTCTTGCTTCTAATGATAGGTTGACATCACTGGCTTTCGATCGAAAGACTTTGTATGGTGTTCGACATCAAATCATTTATTCACACCATGTGAGATGTATTGTAGTACCTTGAGGATCATTATCATTATTGGTGATTCCTCTCGCATCTGTTAATAGCTTACATCATTGGCTGGAAATCAGACGATGTCTCTCCATGTTCGACCTCAGATCATCTATTCGCATGGTTAGACTTGTACATTGAGTGAAAGATTGGACGATATTGAAGACCCCAGATCTAGTTTCATCCATCTGGGCTATGATATATTTTTCAGGAGTACTATATCAAATGTACAATGGCCTTACATTCATGGTCATCCATTCATGGGTCTACATCTGTAGACAACTATATTTGTACATGTAATGAATGTTTATAAAGCTGAGCATGGGTATGCCTTCCCTTAGCTAAAAATTGTGAGAAAAAATCAAAGTATCATGATATTTGTATTGTAATTGATGCAGGTCACCTTCTACCTCGAAACCTTCTCTCCAAGTGGTAAAGCATCTCACTCAACATGTTTATTTTCGACTTCATGCTTTAGGGGGCAACTGTTACAGGTCAATTTGGGCACATCAACCCCAACTTCCAGATCCATATTATTAGGTTCCATCAACCCCTAATTTAGTTGTTTTCATTCCCTAATGAAGTTAACCTACATCATGTTTGCCTCCCAAGAGTTGCATGTCACCATTCATCCAAAAAGTGTCCCTAAGGAGATCAACGCAGGGAGCCTTCTATCAGGCTGCAATGCATTGCAAGAACTACATTGTCTGGGTGCTATGCATCGCACCTAGCCTTTGTTTCACATGCGCTGAGCGAGATTCATCGAATTTTTGAAATGAATCCATTAGATTCCTCATCCAATGGATTCTTCCGGAAGTTTCTAGATGGATGGAGCTCGCTTTTGGATGAGGAAGGGGATGAATGAACCTTAATCCATTATCCCTTCCTCCATGGAACCACTTCCCAATTTTGGCAAAGCATTCATGAGGGCCATTAATGGCTTAACCTCCTCCATTTAGCTATATATTGACCAAGCATTCAAAGGCTAGTCTAGGTTGGAACTTCTTGAGCTAAGGAAATGTTGTTTGAGTGAGATTTGCAAGAGTATTGAGATGATGCCAAATTGTTGCTTCATGAGGAGAGAAGGGTTTGAAGCTAGAAGGATGACATTGAATCGAGCATGAATCTACATGGGTTGTAATCTTTCCTTCTATTAATAAAGAATTCTCAGCTTTTTCCATTCATGTGTTTATATGATGTATATCGTATTCTTGATTCTATGATATGTTTAGTTAACAGATCGTCATTATTGTATGCTTTGATGGGTTTCTGTCTCAGCTTGTGTGTAGGTACTTTCCAAGCGAGTCAAGTACAGAAAGGAGTGGCGAAATCAGTCAAAGGAGAGAGGGATCAAGCGAAAGTTACAGGTTTGTACCTTTGTTCTTCTTTCTCTTATCTGCTAACTATAGGACAAACAACGAATTACTTTGTCTGTTGTTTCTAGACTAGCTACTAGGTTTAGAGGGTTAGGCGTTTGAAGAAACACTAAATTTGCCCAAAACAATGGGCTTACGTCCCCTGATTTACACTTCAGATTCAAAAATGCCAAATACAAAGTCAACTAGACATATAAGCCTTACTGGAAACTCAATAACATAAACCTTTAAATATCATGAGATAACTTAAAGATAATAAAATAAAAAATGGGACACCATAAAGAATTACACAACACAAAGCTTTTACCTTGGAAACCCTTAACCACTAAAACCAATTAACGTTTGAGCTCCACTACTCTTATACTCTCAACTGAATATTATAGCCAATCTACCATGAATGTTGACCTTGGTCCACACTTAAGGCTAATGCATTCATTATACATCATATCCCATCAACCTTACATTATACTTTATTTATAGGCATAGAAAACCTTAATTCAAAGAATCTTGAATTAGCACATATGGTTGAAGATCATTGGCTATGATACCAGGAATCTTGATATTCCTAACTATTTTCTAACCAACTCAAACTTTGTTCTATTCCTGTTCAACCACTAATATATGTTGAGTATGTGTGTACACCCAACTAAGATCCCTTTGACTAATCCAATTAATTATCAACTTTTTTTATTTGCTTGACTTCCCTTTGACTTCGACTAAGGTAATATCTCTCAATTCGACCATTGACTTGTTATCCGTAGTCAATTGTCCAACTACTTGTTGATATTCATTCCTATTTGTAGTCAATTATGATTACCTACAAGGAGCACAACACCTCAACAAACTCATCCTACCACATCTTATCAGTCATCACTAGAATCAAATTGTTTAAGCACTCTAGCATTCGACCACTCTTAAGGGTTTTTCCTATTCACATGATGAAGGTCCCTCACATCATACATCTCTTGTATCTTCCTCTACCTTTTGTCCCTTTCCAATTTTTGAATGTTGACCAAAGGCTTGTAGAAATGTGTTCATCATACATGTTTTTTATTTTTTCTTCATCTAATGTATATTCACATTATTTCTTGGTTTATTTACTCTTTTTTGGTGGCATGTTTTTTCTTCAATGTGGGTCAAATATAACTACTCGAAATTAGGTATCCCAAAGTTAACTACCCCACTTCCTAATTGTCGACCCCAACTTACTCTTAGTCGATCAGGGTGTAGGTGTTAGACATGTTTATTTCTTCAAGAAGAAACCTTAATATTCTTTAGTATCATTGCAGTCATATTCAAGAAAATATTCTCTTTCTTTTTTCCTTCTTTTTTAGTTAGCATTGATAGATGTGCTTAGAGGTGGTCGATAATATAGAATATGGAGAACTCCTTTACCAAGGAAAAATTTATGTAATAAATTAGGTATAGTCCAAAAGAAACTATTGTGAAATTTATCATAACATATTTGTTTAATATGGTTGATATATATTCGTTCTTTAATTGTGTCTTCACAAAAATATTCTGAAATTTTTCAAACCACTCATGCAAATTCATTCATCCCCTATTAATTATTTTTGGCATCAACCATTTATTCATGGTGATATTATTTATATGCAGGCTTGTCAATGTACCTTTTGATCTCTTGGGGGATTGTTTAAAAAAAAATCATGGGTTTGAGTGAAAAACTAGGCTATTGTCTTTGTTAATGTCACTAGATTCCTTCTCACATAATTCTTTAAATAATTATTAATTTTCCTCTTCCGCCACTCATAAATATATTCGATACCCAACATCTATGTGTGCATAATATATTTCATAGTCCCCGGATCAATTTCTACTAAAAACATAATTAATTTTGTAATTAAGGGGATTATATAGATACGTTACCATTAGTATTTCACACAAAGCATTATAAAATATTATACAAGAACACATATAGAAGAGAGTATGGAAGAGAAAAGTAAATGAGAGACCAACAATAAGTAATTTATATTATATCCATACAACAACAATAACAATCACTTTGTTACGTACATGATCTCATATTTATACTCTTGATTCAGTTATCGGGTAATTATAACTACTTAAGTACCTTGGTTGGTTGACCCAACCAAGCAACCAATTGACTTATTAATCAACTATCTTCCTCAATTGACTATCTTTACTCATGTCCAATATGGGCCTAGTTGACTAGTCCCTCCAACAACCATGAATTGATGCCTTACTTCATGCTAACCACATCCAAGGTGCATTTGGAATTCACTAATTATAGAGCTACTTCATCCTTTCATCGCATAGAGAAACCAATAATATGAATATGTATGAACTTGTGGAGTTATCCCTACCCTTCATCAATGATATATATGATTGATCTTATTAGAAGTTGAACATTTGTAGCTCAAGGTCAATTTACCATATGATAAGGAGGTTGTTAGCTTCTTGGCTATTGTAAGAATTTTTGCATGAACCAATCATTATTTTATATTTTTTAACCTTTCTCATGGAGTTAGTTAAAATGAAAACAATTTTATGTTGTTTTACTTATGGAGGATAACTATTTTTTTGTTTATTATAAGACAGGATAGTGGATCCAAACAATCCACTTTTACTTTTAGTATGGAGTTTCTTGAGGAGGTTAGAAATAAAATATCTTGTTATTATCTCTTGGAGAACTAATGGATCTAAGAAATAATTCATTGTGGATCATAAAAGGATTTGAACTCAAACTATATAAGAGTTTTATCTTTCCATTTGTAAGGTGTGATTTGAAAATGCTACCAAATTTTGGATAAAATCACTCATGTTCTTGTCTAAGCTATTTTGGAATATATGTAGAACTTTGTTGAATGTGTGGTGGATGTTCTTGGTGGATATTGGTGATTCTTATCAAAAACTTCAGATTATCAAAGTTAACTAAAGGAGACATAGAAGAACAATATTTCTCTACTGGAGGAAGTTAAGTACCCCTCGGATTTTCCATTTCTTTGTTCTAAATAGAAAAACCCATGCCCTAGACATCTTGAGAGTAAATGTGTAGCTTGAATCTTTTAGGTAAAGCTACAATTTAGTTAGTTTGTAAGTCGATCTTGATATAGAGTCCGTTTACTTCTTCTAATTTTTGATAATTACTTACCAAATATTTCATAGAACTACCCTCTAAAGTTGCATGCCTTACCCCATAGCCCAAATAAAAATGGTATTGGTATTCCCTTTCAACCACCAAAAACATTTCAAAGTTCCCAAATTATTTATATTTTCTAAGATCCTTTGCTCCCACTTTTTCTACAACATCTTGAATTTAGTTAACCATATATCTTCCCCCTTTATGCTAGAATTCATATATTCTAAAGATACAAATGCAAGGCTACTGAGGTGAGAATGGGTAGTTTCTCTAAGTTTCCCTTAGGTTCTAGTAACTTATGCTTTGGGACTTTTACACCAACTGAGAACCAAAGTAATAAATCTAGCATAAGATACGTTGAGAGATAGAATGAAACACAATTTTGAAAGAACACATATTGTTTATGAAGTACTTGGTGCTATGGTACACTTTTCAATTTAGAAAATCATGTACTATAAATGGATATATACTCGTTACTCTTTATTTCTATGTTTGTAGATGGAACATGAAGAGGCGCAATGTAAAAATTAAGCAAATCAACAAAGCATTCCAAATAAATCAAGCACAATATCCTATGCAAGTGATGAATAAATGAGGCATATATGCAGCTCAAACAATGACAATAATTCAAGACACGAATGATAATCATGAAAATTAAATGTTACAAGTTGTATATTTTGGAAGGTCTGTGTGAATTGAAAATTATGCATGTTCAACTAATATGAACATATTGTCCCAATTAGATGACAACATTTTTGTTAAAGGAAATAAGTATAAATTATATTAAAGGGGAGTTGAACCGAATTGGACATAAAACTAATACAATAAAAATATTTGAGTCTAGAAATGTGAAGTTCAAAAATTGAAAAATATGTAAGGTGTCTATGTAAAACCAATCATGATTTCATAGTCCACCTCAAAAATATATTGACCTTGGTACTAAAATTTATAATAAACTATATAAGTAAAAACTTAAGCTTGTAAAGCATAAACCTGGATAAAGTAGTGAAAATATCCATTGACAACTTACTACTAGTTGTGATTTTTCTTCTATTTGCTGACCTCATTGATTTCATAGGCTTGGTGACCTGATAAACTATATCTTAATCCATTTCCTCTTATTTTGGAGATGTCATTCATGTGTTGATACTTTGGGTAAAACTATGAATAATCTAGACAAACATATTTTGAAAAGAGATGAAGAATTCTATTTGAGTATTCTAAATTCTAGGTTTAGTTACAAACATAAATTTAGAATCTGTTTCTTCCATCTAGATATCATCATTGTTTTTCTTATGAGTGAATTTTGCCCACAAACATAAAACTGAGGAATATGGCTTTGAATTAGTTTATGTAATTTATCTATGTCATAGCCATTACCATTATAATAGAAATATATATTCTGCTTTATAGTTGAGGGTGACACCCAAGAAGGAGGTTGCACCCTAACCCAAATCCTCTAGTTAAAAAAATATTTTGATTCACTTTCACTCAACCTTTGGAAATTCTTTAATCTCCATGGTGTCACCATAATCCTAGTGTCCACCATTGACATGAGAACGTGAAAAAACATTTCAAGCAACCCTTTGCCTATAAAAAATGTTGTTTCTATGAGGCTAATTGATACCACATTGAAATCCTTTATCCCACTACCATTGGATAGGATCATCCCTTCCTCCACTAATGTTTCAAGCATACTTATGGGAAATTCTACCAAAGGGATGGTGTGATTTAACTACCTTTGCATGATGAAACAATTCTCCTTCCACTTGTTCATTATTTCATTGTTAGTGTTTATCCTATAGTTCTCTTTTTAGAGTCATGAAAGATATTGCAAAATAATTCCCCCTTCATTTGCAACAATTGACCCTAATTCAATAGTGTACCATTGTTTTCCATGGCATCCACTTTGAAATTTGAATGATAAAGGTTTTGGAAAAGGTTTATTTGCTCAAAATGATTGGTTATTTTTTGTATTTTATTTATCAATTCGAATAGGCTTAAAGATATTTATTTTGAGAGCTTCCTCATTTTCTAGGTGATCTCCATGGAATATCCACTGACAACAATAATTCTAACATATCTTGCATGCAATAGCATGAGACCTTGTAATAGGACTATAAGTTCAACCCAATTATTGGATGTCTCTCCCATTCCCCAAGCATTTATTGATTCTTGTTTCCCTCCAAGGTTGTAAACAACCCCCACTATACCTACCACTCCTGATGATGATGATGACATGTTTTTTTTTTTAACTATGGTGAATTGGTAACATTTTGGAGCAATCTAGGCAGGGCCTAGGATAAAATATTTTGAATACCATTATACTCTAAGGGTATATACGATAGCCCGGAAGCCATATATAGCAATAACTTATGACTTATCAAGACCCAATGCATCACATGGGTGGGGTTGCCTACTCTTCAAGCCTTATCACAATGGACCAAACATGTCCTTTGAAATTGAAACCATGTTGACTGGAAGAAAACATTGTGCTCCCAACCACTCAAGCCATGAACCTGGGAATTTTTAAATTGAAGGACATGGGGTGGGATTTGATCCACTTATGTGTGCATGGATCACAAAATACTTCAACGTAATATCTTCGGGTACAACCACATGTTCAACCACTACCTCAAGTTTCCTACATGGCTTTAGGTTAGGCCCTTATGGGAATTGAGATTTTATAAAATAAGGACATAAGGGTGGGCTTTAATCCACTTATATGTGCATGGTTCATGAGGCCATTTTTAATATAGTCTCTCTAGGTGCAACCGTAAGTTTGACCACTACCTAAGGGTGACCCATGCCTTCAAGGCTAGCCCCTCATGTATTACAAGGATTAAATCCATTACAACAAATCTCATCATGTAACTTATAGGAATTGGCAATGCGGAGAAGAAAACAATCATTCTTCACAAGCACCCAAGAATTGACATGATGAAATGTTACCAATAAATGTAATAATTATTTATTAACATTTTGAATATTGTGGACATTTACATTGTCCCATTTTATATGATAAAGGGTCTCTTATTTGTATATAATAAAAATGAAATTTTTATTCTATTACATTTTCTAGTGTTCTAAAACCTTACATCGTTGATGAAATATATGGTTTATTTACATTATTACAATGAATGAAGGTGTAATTCATTGGAATATTTGTTTAAATGATACCATAAATCCTTGTAATGATTATATCCAAACATAATAAGTAAAACACAAAAATAAATATTACTATAAAAAAATATTTGTTTTTTTCATGATTAATTGAAATTTTGTCAAAAAAAAAATAGGAAGTTACATTTGCATACCCACAAAGTGGAAA
This sequence comes from Pinus taeda, assembly GCA_000404065.3. NCBI lineage: Eukaryota > Viridiplantae > Streptophyta > Pinopsida > Pinales > Pinaceae > Pinus > Pinus taeda. Next base: position 22,680 of record APFE030314610.1, read on the forward strand.
AATTTAGCATTGAAACATGTCATTACATTGTATTCATTATGGTGCAGTTCATTCCTTCTTACATATCAATGCATTTAAATGAGTATTACACATTAATTTAAATAAATGTAGTAAAAGCACTAGTGTTCCTAAATCCAACAAAAGCATTGTTTCCTTAAAAAATACCATTATTATTATCAACCATTACAATAAATTATGGCATAGAAGATGATATATGCATTGATGCTTTCATTATATAAACTAACCACTAGGGCTTCATAATACATATCATACACACTAGTATGTAATCTATTTTTTAAATATTTGGAGTGTATCAAGCTATGACATCCCAATTATTATTATTATTTATATAAGCATCTTGATGCTTTAAATATATGAATTAGGTACTAGGGCTTCAAGAATATGTCATACACAGTAGTGCATAATATAGATATTTAAACCCCCATACATATCAATAACTAGTGCATTAATGCATATTATATATAATTAGTACACAAATGCCCACTATCGATATACACACACCAACAAAAAAGAAAAACTTTCCTCAAACCTTGGACCACTTCAAATCTTCAGTAATAGTGAAAAATCATTGAAACATCCAACTACCCATAATTTTTATTTCTAATGAAAATCTCTTAAAACATCGCTACCAATTATGAAAGTTTTAGCATATGTTTTTGTAGTAATTTTTTCCAATATTGTAATGTTAAAAACATATATAAAATCCCCCACTAGAAGGTGTTTTCCTTAAAGTGAAAGTCATAACAATCCATAGTGCTTTAAGTAGAAATAAATAAACACCAATAAATAAACCAAGTGGCTAAAGCAAATGGTTAGATCAAGAAACTATGGGGAACCAAACCCAATGTTGGAGCGAGGTATTTATCTTTAGGAGAAGACCCTCATCCTTGAATATATGCCCAATGTTGACCATAATGGGCTTCAATCCATTATTTCCCTACATGAGTTCTTCATAACTATTTGGTTCTAACTTCTAGGATGGATATAGGGACAATTGGAAACTTATCAAATTAGGGAACTTGAGGGTCTTGGTGGGGTTCAATCCTTTGCCATTCTTGATTCTTTTTCACTATTAACTATGATGTGTTAATATTGACAATTACCTAAAGATTTAAAGTGTGTATAGTGAGAAAGTGACTACTCTTTAGGAGGAACTAAGCTCATGTTATATGACATGTTAGTCTTGTTGTAGCTCCTAGAGACAACCCCTTGGTTGAGGAGAGACTAGTGTCTAGGACATATTAAAGAGTGTTTATAATATATGGTGAAATTGTACACTTACACTCAACATTGAACATATTTCTAGTAGAATTGATTGAAAATATCTTTCAAGAGGGTAGATTACCATTTACATTAAATAGACTCATAGAAGGCTTAAATATCAAGCTATGGTGGCTAACTTACAAAAGCATATAGTTCATTAGTCATTGTAGAAAGTGTGAAATAAGAATAGGTAGAGAAGAAATCAAATACATAGAAATAAACATAGAATCCCATGCATCAAACTTTGGTAAGAAATGAAGGAATGCACATTTGAATGATGTTTCAGATTACATGGAGCTCATATTAAGGACGTTAAATTTCATTAGTCACAAGCGTCTCAAACCAATTTCAGACATATATGAATCCATGATTTTATAAAAATACGTCCAACAACTACTATCACATGTCATCAAAGAAGAAAGCATAGATAAATGGAACAAAAATAGAAGAGAATACTTATTACATCCATATGGAAGCAAAATCACCAAAATTGTTTATTAATCTTCAGATAGAGCATACATTTTCCATTTCTCCATTAACAGTTCTAGAGCTTCTTTGAAACAAAATTCAGAACTCTTCAAAATGTATCATAAATTATTTTTTATAGGGTCTTAGGACAAGTTCCCCTTACAAAATATTCCTTCTTGATTTCTCAATGATTCATTAAAACAAAATGAGTGTGGTACTTATACCATTGTATTGAAAAAACCCTAACTAACTTGAGTTCATTCTTGAAATAAAATATTTACAGAAAAATTAAAATAGTAAGGTGTCATGATTGACACAATCAAACAAATATTCATTCATGATAGATTAGTTCTAGAGGAAGGGTTTCCGGGTCGATGATCTGGAGTTGTGGAGGGTTGACGAACTGGTCACATCTCTGCCACAATACTGGACTCAATATAGGAGCATGAAAGAAAATATGATAAGCAAACTTAAGTCCTGTGAGCCTTGCATAATTTGGCTTGGAGTGAAACAAGATATTCACTTGCACTAGCATTTGGAAATATCTCCTTAAATAGTTCCATTGTCTTTCCCTTTAAGGAGGATGTCTTCTCGTGGGATGAATAGACTCCACGAGGTCCCAGCAACTGGGCAGTCCTACTTGAACCCTCTACTCAAACTCTAAATCAAAAGTAGCTACATCCTTCAACACTTTTTCCAGACAATCCTCAGCTTTAACTCTTGCATCTTCTTTCTAGTCCATTTTGGATACCTCCATGATTGTAGTCACCCGATCTACCACATCTATGGATCTCAATTCACTGAGTGGTTTTTCATTGACATAATGGATAGATCTTTTAGTTGTCTTAGCATTCTTTTCACCCTCCTCCTTGGAAGGTAAGATGAAAAATTCATAATCCTTTATTACAACATTTTTCTTTAGCATCAGAGTATATACCCCCAATTTTTATTCATCTCTATTATCACTTCATCCCATATTAGTTGTTTAGAATGGAGGAGAGACATGTTTCCTTTCAATCTTCCTTTTAGTTTAGTGATTTCTTTATTTACTACCTCTAGATTTGTGTTGATCAGTTCTGAATTTATCTTGGTAGTCTCCAGTTGTTTCTCCTTTTGTGATAGGGCATGCTTAGCATTATCTAAGTCAACCTATACCTTATTTATTTCTCCTTCAAATATTTTCAGCTCAGTGAGATTTTTAATGAGTTTCTAAGTGGGGTTTTGAGCATTATCTGGGACGAGAACTGTAGAAATGTGGGAGTCAATTTTATACTGGAGGCTTGCTACATGTTGCTTGAGGGCCACAAATTCATTATTTCAGTCTATTAAATCCTTAGCTAGAATATATTTTTCTTCCTCCACCTATGCTAGTTCTTTGGATTGCGCATGTTCATTAGCATGCATCTTCAACTTATGCCTCAATTCCTGGATCTCGACCTATGAACCATGGACAAGACTTTCTAAGGAAACTTTATCTTCTGGATATATTCCTAGCTTCACAATTAGTTCCTTTATGTTCTTGTTTTACATATGTAGCGCTCTATAGTCAGATTTCTCCTATTTCAGCTTCATTGCAACCTTCTCTAGCATCTTTTCAATTTTGCTAATGATCATGGAATTCTTGCTTAGTTCACTATACAATATTTCTCCTACTTGCTTATGAAAGTTGATTTTGTTAGGCATGGGGACACTTGTCAAGTCCAGAGACATGTCTAAAGCCTTAAAATGTGAGCTTGATCGGAGGGATTGTGCCAAGGGATGGTGCAATGAAAACTTCATCTGATTCCTCTCCAAGTCCATGGCAACCAAGAGTATGGCCTGGTAGGGGACCAAATGTGATGTCAGTTGTTGTTGCATCTCTTCTCTAACCCTTTTGTTTCTTTCCTCTATAGGCTTCCCTATAGGCTAGCTAGATTATGTGATTGTTGAACTTCCTGCAAAACTCATAAGGGATACTTCTGTTGTTCAGGAGGCAGAAACTTTTAGTGGGTTGTCTAAGGTCACATGGAAGCCTCGCTGATATGGCTTTATTTCCATCAACCTAGTTTCATTCTCCTCCTCCTCTACTTCTTGGGTTTTGGCCCTTTTGCTGGTGTGAACGTATTCCATTTTCACATCCCCGGTATCATTCACACTCCTTTTCTATGTCTTGTCCTTTGTTGCTGGAGTCTCAATCTCCATTTCTGTGTTAATAGGCTAGGAATTAAGGTTAGCTTTCCACTCAATTTTTGGCTTTTATTCATGATCATAAGTTGAAGCATTAATGCCCTTCTTTTTCTTTGCAATGACATGATGGGGGTCATAATTCCAAATATCCCCCATTGCAAAATTCATTTTTTCAACAGACTCTCAATTGGCTAAAAGGCTTGCCTGGTATTGATAATGAAAGGGCCTATAGGCTTTCCCAATTTGAACATATAGCCTTTCTTAGCAAGGACAAAGTGGATTTGATCCACATGTAGGTTATGTCTCACAAACTCTAGGGAAAATATTCTCATCAGCATGAACACATGTAGACGATAAGGAGGAAGCTCACACCCATAAACCATATTTTAGTGTAATTCTCAAACAAATACCAATCACCCACCCTGGTGTCCCTACTGAGGTGGAGGATCTCTTTCTGTTGGGGAAGGATTCTTGATGGGGAGACATTATGGATGATTTTATATGCAATGGCCATATAAGAGGATATGAATTAAGAGTAGCCCTCATTGTAGGGTTTCTGCCTAACAAAAACATCCCAATCAAAGACCGGTTGTCTCTACTTATTTGAATCCATTAAGCTAAGACTCAAGCATTCAAATTCATCTACATGGGTATATAGGAACAAATAGAACATTATGAAGTAATATCTAAAAAATGAGGTGACAAAAAAGTGGTGCATCTGGAATTTGATGGACTCAACCAAGAAAGAAGGTATGTCAAATAGATGGCCTCGTTGCATCATCTCTCTCAGAAACCCTATGTTGGCCTTGGTAGCAATATTGGCATCATCCTCCCCAAATACCCGAGAAATTATAGTAATGATAGGTTGCACTGCCTCTGTAAAGGTAGATATTGTGAAAGTATTAGCAATAGGCAAGGACTCGTGGCCAAGGGCCAAAATCATCTGCAAAAAGGATTGTTGTTCCCTAGTAGAGTAGGCACTATAACTGTAGAACAAGGTGGTTTTAGTGAATTTTTGTGGTTTAGGAGAGATTGGGTATACTAGAGCATTTTAATCATCTCTGGGGTCACCTCCAAGATTTTGGCTCTGGTAGAAGATATGAAACAGTTCTTCTTGTCGACGTAGGACGCAACAAGCCATGAAATGAACTTAGGAAAATTATATACAGAGGGAGAAATTTGGTAATATAGACCAGACTTAGTTACTCTAAAAGGGTCCTCCCCCTTGAGGTGGCATCCATACATGTCGAACCGGAGGTCTAACAAGTGGTAGGGGCAAGATGGGTCGAATATTTGTGCCTCCATGTCCATCAGTGGCTCCATGTAGGACAAGGGTTTGGATTCCCGAGCTTTGGGTGTCTTTGGGGCTAGTTTCTTCATTCTTATCATTGAGACAAAAATTACAAGCAATAGGCTCACGGGTTACTTGGTTGACCAGGTGAGAATTGGGAGAACGACGTTGGTAGGAGCTCTAGAACAGTCTAGTAGATGAACAATGTCACATACCAGTTGAATGATGGGATAACTTTGGCTGCGATTAGATGAATTTGAATTCAAGTAGTTAAGAGGTTAGGGCCTTTAAAGGCGAGGGGGAACAGTCATCTAACGTTGGATGAGGTCATGGGGGGGGACATGTGGCAGAAGATGATTGGAAGGGTGACAGATGGACCATTGAGGGGGTACCTTACCGTTACCTTGGTGCTTACTGGCATTGTCGACGACTAGATGCATGGCGGGTGTGGTCCCCACATCTCTACGGCGGGTGAGGGAGCAGGAGGCTAGATCAAGCCGAGACCCCCTAGAGTTAATCTGGGTCGTCGATTGGTTGATCTCACCCTGAGGACTTTTCAACTCTGGGGGGTGGTGCTGACGTATCGGTTGTGCTAGTTTCCCCTCAGAAATGCCTCTTTGAGTTGGTTGAGCCATGATGAATGGTGATCTTCCCATTAGCTACTCGATCTTTAAGTAGCATCCCACCTTGGATTTTTCTAAGCTCCACGACAAAGTGCTAATCACTTCAGAAGCACCTTTCATCATAACTTTTCCAAAATGCTTTTACTCTGAAGTTTTGATATCTACATCCCCGATATGGTCCATAACACTTGAGTCATAAGGCCTACTCTATGCCCTTAGTCCTTTGGGTCCTCATGCCCAAGTGTCACTCGACATCAAAGCCCCTTTCCATCGTAACATTTTCAAATATCATTTGCATAGGAGTTATAAAATCTATATCCTCTGATATACTGACCTTCGATATGACATCAAGTTGATGTCATCTACCACATTAGCTTCTCAGAGCGCATCACCTGTTGTCGTGTGTCCTAGTGGAGGAGAGAGAAAAGGGTTCTTGGGGTCCTTGGTTTTGCGAATGATTTCCTTTATAAATCCTTGCTCCTCGTTGCTTCAACACTTCTAAAGAATCACTATTATTAAGAACTTATGAGATTCTGACCTCTGAAGTTCCAATATGACCAACCTTCCAAATTTCAACTCCTGAAATTTCGGCTCTTCCTTTTCACTTCAGCTTTCGACTTCCAGACTTCGGCTCTCCCTTTTCATTTCCCTTTAGTATACCTAGATTGCACATGTCCTTCTATGTACCATGGATTAAAAATATGACCATTTAACACAAATACAAGATGGTATGACATATAATAACTAGTCCAATAATCTCTTTAAATGTGCCCTCCTCGACTTCCACCTTATTGTGTATATAATTGAAATTGTAAATATATTTATGTGTTTATTAAAACACATTTACTCTTTGTTTTCTAAAGATAATATAAAATATCAATTCCCATTCATTCCCATGTTGTGTGAAATTCCATTTCCCATGAAAGAAAGTAGGTGATACTAGATGAGATGAATTAGTCATAGAAATTATAATTCCATTCCCAAATATATTAAGCATACTTATAATATTAGATAATATACTTCAAAGCTCATTTATGTCATAAAGAGTATATTTGAGCCATAAGACCTCTAGGGAGGCCTTCATGAATCAAAAACAAAATAAAATAAGTATTTTAAAATTTAAAATAAATTTTATAAATTAATTTAATAAGTAAATCTATATAGTTTCTTCCATATAATCATCAAAACTTTGTTAATTTTAACATCAATCGTTATTTGAGCTAAATCCATAAATATCCATCTACCAGTTACTTATATTTCCTAAAATATTTCCACTTGTTTCAACTTTAATTACGAACTAACAACCCTTCCAAAAAGATCAATAATGATGATGTGAATCTCCTGGGACTTTCAATCTCAACTTTGTTAATCATAAAGATCCATAGGGGCTTATTTCCTTGTGCCTTTGCATATAGAGAAAAAAGGGTGGGGCATGGCAGTTAAGAAGAATATAAAAATAAATAAATTATAAAGGCCCCACTCATTCCCTTTATAGGGAAGACCTTTTAAAGTAGGTGTATGGTCCATCTGGGTAGGTATGGATGTTAACTTTTCATATAAAAATATATTTATGTGGGTAGGTATTGATACGGTTTGTACCCTTGAAAAGTACCCCATGTATTATAAAGATACCACCTAGAAATGGCACCCTGTGATAAAGGTATCACAGATAATTTTTAATGATAATTTAAAGTTGTGGGTCTCAAACAATGCATTTTGCAAGTGCAATGAATCTCGATAATATCTTTCGATTATTTTTTTGTTTTATCAAGAATATCAACAACAGATGGACAACATAGATATGGATAAAACAAATAGACATGGACGAATTTGTATGAGTAATCAAATGTATATTAATTAATTAATTAATGACATATATATTTTTATGTTTTTGTATAAAAATAAAATTTGTAAATAATATTTTAATTAAATTATTTAGTTTTTGTTTATTTATTTTTAATTAAAATGATAATATTATTTTGAAAGATTTCTTTATGAACAAATTAGAATAAAAGTTCAATGATAATTAAGATAAAAAAAATGAGTTTTGAGATTTTACACCTAATTAATTAATTAATATTATAGATATATAATTTCATTATTTATTTTTAAAATTTAAAATTTGTTAATGGTGGTTTGTTGGTGAAATGAATGTGTTGCCATTACCCCATTGAGGTTCAAGTCTCTCTAGCAACATCTTCATGTTTGTGTTCATGCTTTTAGTTGTAACAATGCTTGCGAAAAATGTGTGGTGCTAGATACAAGTCCAAGGTGATTTTGATCAAACAGATACCCTGTACTCATGACTCTAAGATAAAGCGTGACTTCCATAATATCAAAAGATTTTTGTGCCCACTAATATCTCATGTAGAACAATTACTACCTGCTCATGTTGACAAGAAGCATTTAGTTGAAGAATCCATGATCTCCATAATCACATTACCTTTTTTTAGTAGAAAAAAGGCTTTATTTTTATTAACAAAAAGAGAGTACATACAACATAGTTCTTTCTTTGCATAGGCTCCTTGATCCACTGTGACCCAAGTGTGTTAACAAAAACTCCTAGTTCTCCTATTTTCTAGCTTTTACCATTCCTATCTCAAAAAAATACATGATGTATCAACATAATTTTCCTTTGGATATTCTTACAGGATCTAACATATGTTAGTCTATTTAACTAAGAAACTATTCATAATTTGATATATCATCATAACTAACTGTTACAAAAAACCATCAAAAACCACAAAATAAACAAAAAGACAAACATGAGCTCCTAATTGATTTCAATGCTTCCTGCATTTGACAAAGTACCCTCAACAAAGGCAGCAAAAATGGATCATACCCGACTCTTTAGCAACTCCTCTCTTTGAAAAAATGTTCATGATCTGATTATGCTCCCTGTATATGTATATGAAAGACATATGTTTGAAAAACTTCTCTAGAGTACGTGTACGTCACATCCAATTTGAGAACAGTGGAGGTTGAAAATGTGATTGACCATTTGCCCAATTGATGATGCTTTTTGAATCTCCATACACATATAAACCATTGATACCCAACCACTTGGCGCATATGAGAACTCCCCAAAGAGTAATGATTTTTGCTCCTCTATTTGAGCCATTACCCCCCTCCCACCACAAAATGATAGTATCTACATGGATCTATGACAATATAGGCACCACATCTGCACTTTCTTTTGGAGTATGCACTGTCAAAGAAGCCAACTAGGAAATACCTCAATATTTCCCTTTTGCTAATCAATCTATTTTTCTGTTTCTTCTTTCGTGGGCCAATCTATGAATAATAAGCAACTATCTTGATCACAATTTCCTAATATCGGCCTCTTTTTGCTCGAAAACCTTGCAGTTTCTACTTCTGTAGATACCTCATATAATGTAAAAGGGAAACAAGCAATGTTCTATTTGAGTCTTGAAAAAATGTTTAAGATAATACTCCAACGAGATTTTTACCCATGCTGAGTTAATATCCAATGAATGTAAGACTCAATTCCATATTTCTATTGCAAAGGGACACACGAGGAATAAGTGTTGCACTTCCTTGGCATTGTTCATACACATCGAGCATATGCCAAGGCCAATGAACCCCCTATGTAAAATATTATCCCATGTAAGAATTTTGTTGCGAAGAGACAACTAACATAACCATTTTAATTTCTATGGGATTTCCCCGGAACAATGTTTTTGGAACCATAACCTATTAATAAATGTATCCCATGACAAAGACAGACTATAATATATGTCCTTGGCCAAAACCTGATCCTTTTTTGTCTTTCCATTAGATCCCTGCTTATCCACCTTCTCTAAAATTGTGATACTGCTACACTTAGCTGAGGGATGTAATTATCCCATTCTACTGCTAAAAAACCTAATAAGCTTGTTTAAAATGCAACAAGGAAAATCCCGATTTAATTTTCCCTTGAATTAAATTGGGAATAAAATTGTAATTCCACATCACACGACAACTTGTACGAGTTAACTAAGTTAATTTGACATAGTTGGCTCAATTAATTTTATTTGAGGGTCTAACTTGAGTCATGTAGAGTGTATCCTACTTTATAGGAGCCCTGATTGAGTTTATTTTGAGTTGTACTTAAATAATTTAGTTTAACTAAGTTAAAGTCAGTTAAACTAGTTCTGACTGATGGAGGAACTGGTGGGAGGTCAGACAATGGGGTGTTACTTCATGTGTTCAACCAATTAACTAATGATTCCACTATAAATAACTCATGCATGTCAAATTTGAGAGTTACCCAATTGAGATTGGAGTTCAAGGCCAATGTACTATCAGTTGTATAATCATCCAAATTGTATAGGTGGTGCATGCAGCCAAAGGAAAACCTATGAGGATTGCACAATTCTAATTGAGGAATTTCCCTAATTAATAGGGGCTAATTCTCAAGGAAACAACGGAAAGAAATAGGGACTTGGGCAAGCAAAAAAATGGCTAATTATTTGCCTAGGCTTGTCTAGGAAGTTGTGAGACAAGTCGAGTTGGTGCAAAGGTTGCTCGGGCGTGAGAAAAACATTGTAATCTTCTCATATTTTCTGACTAATTGAATATACAGATAGTAGAGACTTTTAGCTATCACTTTCCCCGGGAAAACATTGTGTAATGTGTTTATTGAATTCTTTCTCTTGTATGCTTTGTGATTTATCGAACGATTAATTGCTTTTGTTGATGAGTAGAGTAGATTTAAATCTTTTATTTTAGTAAATCGCATAAGAAGTTTGAATCTACAAGGAATTTCTACATCGTATGAGAGCTAAACACACTAGAAGAGAAGAATAAGATTTTTTCTTTGTAGGTGAAATTTAATTTGCAAGATCATTCTTCAGAGGCAACAAAATGTTGTTCTATGGATTGAGACTTGATTATGCTCTTGAGGCTAGTTCGAATTATATTACTTGGAAGGACAAGATGGGAGCAGTGTTGGAAGACAACGGGTTGAAGGAATTCATAGACAATGATATTCCTAAGCTTCCAACAACAGATGGCCAAGATCTAAAAGAGTGGAATAAACGTGTTTAAAAGGCGAGAAAGATCATACTAGAAGGAGTTTGAGATGATATTGTATCAAACCTCCATGCAAGGATACACCATATGGAATGTGGCAATCCTTGATCGACTTGTTTCAGAACAACAATGACCACAAGAAGCTAGCACTGAAGGAAAAGCGACGGAAGGTCAAGATGGAGAGGGGTGACACAATACCACAATACTTGAGCAGGTTCACCTAATTTTAGGATAAGCTTGGGAGCGTTGGTATTAAAGTTTTTGAAGATGATTTGGTCAACCTAACACTTCTAGGCTTTCCCAAGAGCTGGCACAGCTACCAGGATTCAGTAAATGGGAGGGAAAATCCACCAAAGTGGGATTGTTTGTGGTCTGACTTGGTGCAAGAAGGGATCAGGCAGAACACCAGAGATGGAACCTCATCCAAGCATGATCACGAAGAGAACTATACCTTGTCTACAAAGGAAAAGAAAGGGAAAGGGAAGAAATCCCAATCCAAAGGGGATTCTAATAAGGGGAACAAGAAGAAGTACTTGTCAAAGATTAAATGTTTTCACTGTCATGAGCTAGGACACTATGCCACGAAGTGTCCACACAAGAAGGTCGGGAAGAAGCCCTTAGGAGCAGTGGCAGGTGAATCTCTTGCTTCAACATTCGAGTTGTATTTCACCCTCATTTCATGCATGGTTATATCAGTGATGGTTAGTGTGTGGTATATGTGTTATAGACATTTTTGGGCACTTCAACCCCAATCATAAATGTCCATAAACTGAGGGCTCCTAAGTCCCTAAAAGTGTTGCTTCACTGCCTAAAGGAACAGGGTCAGCTGATTACATCATCTCCTAGAAGTTCTCCACTAAAAACTGCTCAGAAATGGTCAAAACTGGACCATACTGAATACCCAATGCAGAGGGTGCGATGCATATCAACTTCCCAGTGTAAAGGTTGTGATGCATACTGAATGGCCCCTCTGTAGGGTGTGATGGGCGAGAATGGACAAATGGCCGAGACAGTTTGCGAGGTGGAAAATCATGGAATCTTCTAGAAGCTTCCCCTCTGACACTTGCCTCTCTGTTTTCAACCAGGGATGAGTAAGAGATCATCAGTCTCCAAGTGGAATCAAGAATTATCAGAGAGAAGACACTAATCAAAACCCCAGAAGATGACTCACCCCGTACAATCATATATATATGGATCCCTCATCACAGAGATCCAGAGGCTGGAATCTTGTATCTTGTAGAGAAGTACTGTTGGTTTTCTGGTGAAACTTCATAGTGTTGGGTGATCTAAGCTTTACTTGAGGTGAAGAAGGGCTTTCTTACTGGAGGATGATGTTGGGTCAAAACTATTGGTTGTAATCCTCTTGCTATTCTTGATATTAATAAAGCTATTCAAGTTTTCCTCCATATTCTTGTATGTTTGATTATATATGCATTTGTATGGTTAATACATATCTGGTCCTGTGTTATTTATGAATATAGATCTTTGTTCTTCGATACTAGTATGCTGCTTTGATTCCATAGGTGCTCTTTGAAGCTGGGTAGACAAAGAAGAAGCAACAAAGATCTATCAGGAAGGAGAGGAATCAAGTAAGGAACCAAGCGCAAGACTAAGGTTGGTGTCCTTTGTTCTAATCTTATCTATTTTCATAAAGGAAAACGAAAGTAGACTTTACTTGTTTGTTTCTAAGATAGCTACCAGTCTTAGTGGGAATAGTAGCTCCGAGTGCACACTATTCTCGGTAACACCCTTCTATAAGGATGGGATGAAAATTGTGTTGATCAACTAGCTTCATACCTTGCCACAATCCTTCCAATTCTGCAGAGTTGTTCGTGTCCCATCCTATGGATCCATAGTATAGCAGTAGGGGTTGGCCCTCATGATTCATGAGTATGCCTCCGAAGCCTGCTTTGCCTGGGTTGCCCTTGGAGGCGCCATCAAAATTTAGCTTAATCACTCTTTTTTGGGGGTGTAGCCAATGTGAAAGCTGCCTGGTTGCATTATGGGGTCTGTTGGAGTTCAGTTGTGCTTGTGGGAGCTGTATATTCCAGTTAACCCATATGCTTAGTTCTTGAGGCTGTGTCAAAAAGTCCTCAGTTGTCCATTGATGCAAAGAAAGAGTTTCCTTGATGTTCTAACATTGGTTATTCCATATGATTTCTAAGGAGGTTTTTTTATTTTTGAAAATTCATTTATTTCTTTCCTTCCAGATTGTCCAAAGAAGGAGACCTAGCAAGATGGTCCACAACTTATTGAGAACTTTTTTGTTATAGGGCTTTGGGGTCCAGTTGCTAATAGTGCTTCTAATATCCCCAAGAAGTCTGCAGGGTCTCTGGCATTTGAAAGTGAGCTTTTCCCAGAGCTGGTTGGCCATGTTGCATGAGTCCATGAGGTGCTGAATGGTTTCTTCATTGTTTTGACAGTTGGGACAATAAGAAGGACCATGACATCCTCGTTTGATTAAGTTGTCCCATGTGAGAATTCTTTGATGATACAACAACCAGACGAAGGTGGAGACTTTGGGCCAGATCCCAGTAGTCCATATACGATTCCAAGTAGGATCAATTGGTTCATGAGATTGAGACATTATCTGGTAAGCTTCTTTGGTGGGGTATGTTCCTTTTGGTGTATAACCCCATCTTAGAATATCGCTACCTGTATTGACTTTGATTTTCCTGCTGGTAAGCTCTTTGTGTAGTTCCATGCTATAAGCTTCTGATTCTTGCTGTGCTATTTGCTCCACTGGTTTCCATTGCCTGAATCCCCGTGTAGTAATTAGAGTCCAGTAATGTGCAACCTTGTTCTCCTGGTTAATGTCATTTACATTATGATTTGTGCCTGGTAAGAGTGCTTCAATTTTGGGTCTTTGTTGCCAATAATCTGTCCAAAAATGGGCTGTCCTCCTGTCCCTTATCTCCCAAAAGCTATGTTGATGGATGATCTCTTTGTGTTGCTTGGTCGCATTCCAAATGAGGGATCCTATAGTCGTGGTAGTTATCTTGATGAGGTCTTGTTGCGGTCGGTTATTTACATACTTTTCTATCCATAATTGCGCCCATGGCTTCTGTGGGCCGGAGACCCATTGCCACCAAATCCGCGCTCCCATCAAAATATTGTTGTGTTGTGGATCACGTAGGCCTAGACCCCCCTGCTTTTTAGGCTTGCAGAATTTTTCCCATTTGACTAAAGCCCATTTTCTATTTTGTCCTGTAGAACCCCATAAGAAATTGCGTTGCAGATTCCTAATTCTCTTCAGCACCCATTTTGGTGTAGCGAGTACTGAGAACAAATAGAGGGGCATAGATTGTAGGACTACTTTGATCAAGACTAATCTGCTTGCCATGTTGAGAGTTCTATAAGTCCAAGCTGACATTCCATTTTCTCTAAGAGTAGTTGCCAGGAAGCATGATTTAAAGCGGAATCTATGAGAGGGGCTCCTAAATACTGAGAAGCAAGCTTGGGTTGAGGGAATCCAATGATTCGAGAAATGATTCTTTGAGTGGGAATAGGAGTGTTGAAGAAAAAAATTTGAGATTTGGTCGTATTTATGGTGGTGCTAGAAGCTTCTGAGAATGTATCTAAAAGTGCTTTAAAGGTTCTGGCTTCAATAACAGAAGGATGACCAAAGAGAATATTGTCATCAACAAATTGTTGATGTGTGATAGCAGGGGAGCCATGGACAGAGAGACCTCTAAGATCATGGGAAAGAATAGAATGCTTTATGAGATGGCCTAGACCCTCAACATAATGATGGAAAGAAAGGGGGACAAAGGGTCCCCTTGACTAATTCCTCTTGACGGGTGGTACGGTTTAGAGGGGATTCCATTGACAAGAACAGAGAAAAGTGGGGAGGAAACAAGGATCATTATCCATCTAACCCAGGTCAAGCTGAAACCAAAGGCTATTAGCATCTTCTTTATATATGTCTAGCTGAGTTTATCAAAGGCTTTGGAAAGGTCAATTTTCAACAGCACACCTACCTGTCTGTTTTTCTTGAGAGAGTGGACGGTTTCATGAGTGAGAATAATGCCATCCAGAATTTGGTGACCTTCTACATACCCAGATTGCTCTGGGGAGATGAGAAGAGGGAGGAGCGCTTTGAGGCGATTGGCTATGACTTTTGAGATAATCTTATAGATGACATTGCAGAGGGAAAAGGGCTTGAACTTCTTCGGAGTGCTTGGTTGCGCTACTTTAGGAATAAGGGTGATAAAAGTTGCAATGAGCGAAGGGAGTAACCAATGCATGGCTCTAGATTCATCTACCACATTCCAGACATCTATTTTGATTAGATTCGAAAAGTGGTGGTAAAAGTTAGACATGAAGCCGTCAGGTCCTGGTGCTTTCCCAGCCTTCAGTTGATTTGAAGCCTCTTCGACCTCCATGATGGTGACTGGTCTTAACAATAATTGATTATACTCCTCCGTGATGAGTTTAGGAATATGCTTGAGTATCTCATTGGTTGCATGTTGTCTATCTATGGGCTGCTCTTGATGAATAGTTTTGAAGTGATTTGTAAGCTCTCTCTCTATGTCTTCCTGTTTCTCCATTTTGTTTCCCTGTGAGTTTTGAATGTTAGAGATTGTATTATTCATTCTTCTTTGTATGGTTGTATGATGCAAAAATTTGGTATTTCATTCCCCTTCTTTTAACCATCTAATTCTTGACTTCTGTCTCCATAGCAGTTCCTCTTGTCTGCCTCTTTCATCTAGTTGTGTTAGTAGTATTTGTTCTTGTCTGGCATGCTCCTCTGTTCTACCTTCTAGGATGATCTTTTACTGTAGCTCTGCCATGCTCTGCTCAAGAGATTTTTTCTCTTGAAGGATGTTGCCAAAGATGGTATAGTTCTAGGTTTTGATTTATTTTTTGATATGCTTCAATCTTTGTTGTAATCGGTACATGAGAGAGCCCCCGTTGGGAATGAAACTTTCCCACACTGTTTTGACCACAGTATTGAACTCAGGATAAGTGAGCCAGAAAGCTTCAAAATTGAAAGGTCTTCTGTTTGAGTTTCCAGGATTTTTCCATTGTAGAGAGATGGGCCAATGATCCGATCTAGCTAGGGGAAGGATTGAGGTGCATATATCTCCACCAAGATGGACAAAGTTTTTTGAAATTAGAAATCTGTCCAACCTGGATGCTATTTGCTGAGGGTTGGCTCTCTTGTTGTTCCAGGTAAAGATGCCGTTGTCAAAAGGTAAGTCTGTTAGTCTATTGTGTTGAATATAGACTTTGAAGTCATTGCTTTCTTTTTCCAGTTTTCTTCTGCCCCCCAATTTTTCCTCCAGCCGTGTGATCATATTGAAGTCTCCACCTGTTAACCAAAGCAAATGAGTTCTTGGAGCGTTAAGAATTTCCAATGTTTCTAATTTCTTAAGTTTTTGTGTACTTTCCTATGGGAATTAGACATTGGTTAAATGCCAATGTATATTGGTGCTGATCAGGGGGAACACTGCATGTATGAAGTGGTGCGAAGCATAGAAATTTGTTAAGGTAATATGCTGAGTATTCCATGCTATGGCTAACCCTCCCGAGGCACCTATTGCATCTACAATTATTGTTTGACATCCTTCCCAGGCTTTGGATAATATGGATTCTAAAGTGCTGGTGCTACATTTTTTTTCTTGCATGAATACAAAGTATGGTTGTTCTTTCTGAATCATGTTCTTCAACATTTTGTACTTCCTGGGACCGTTAAGTCCTCTTACATTCCATGAGATTAGCTTCATGGTTGGCTAGTAGGTAAGGATCGATAATGTTTGGTCAACTTGGAGCATCTACCCGATTCCACTAGCATTTCCCTAATTAAAATGGTATGTTGTAGATATGTCTTTCTGCCTATTTTCTTCCCCTCTTTAATGATATGTTTCCCATCCCATCAACCTCCTTGTTGTATGCCCAGAGTGTTATACTGATGCACTCGTGTTAGCACTACTTCCATATTTTCCAGTTGTCTTTCCAGTATTGCGTCAAACTCTTTTCTTTTGCAGGCTTGCTTTAGACTAAAAATGTCTATTTCCCCAAGATCAAATCTTTCTGGTTCTTCTTCCATTAAGCTTTGCTGATTGTCTCCTTCCTGGTCGGTGAGTGAATGAGAAGGTTCTGCCTGAGTATCATCAATGTCCATAATCTTATCAGACCATGGTGCTTTGTTCTGAACAAGGTTGATGTTGAGATGCAGATCTGAGGCAAGCTTTTTAGAGGAGATGGCATTCAAAGGATGATTGGTTTTAGAGTGGATAGGATTGGTGGATATATGAGTGGATGGATCTGAGCTTCGCTTTGCTGGCATGCGTGTATTTGATTCAAGTTGTTCCAGATTTGTTAGAATATCAAAGTTGTTGCTTGAGGATGGCAAATCAGAAGCTAGCACCGCGCTTTTAGGTGCTGAGGGAGGTTTTTTGGTATGCATTTTCCGGCTGGCTACCTTGGTGAAGCCTTCAGAACCAGACTTATTTCCAATTTCTATGTTTTTAGGTGGCATGTTTAAGGGACAGCCACGAAAGAGGTGGCCATGTGTATGGAATCACCTGCGATGGAAGGGTACATGTTCATAATCAAGGGGCTAAATCCATTCAAAGTCATCATGCAGAAGACTAACCGTGTCCGGTAGCGCATGGCCCAGCTTCATGTAGACACAGATCCGTGCATAAGAAGTATATCTTCGAAGCTTAGTTTCTTTTGCAGCCTTTATGAACTCGCCTAAGCCATTGCCAATGGCTTTTAGTGAATCCTCATCCCAGTATTCCAGTGGAAGCGAGTACATGCAGATCCATACTGGCGCCCAACTAAAGTCTTCTTTGTCAAGGTTAAATCTTTCAACCCAGTCTCGTAGATAAAGGCCTGATGCATTGAAGAAGTAGGGTCCTCCTTCCAGAACCTAGTTTCTGTCTTCAAGGTAGTTAAAAGTGGCTATGAAGAAGCCCTTAGAGCCCAGCTATAGAGTTACATGACCTTTGGGGTTCCATTTTGAGATTATCCAGCCTTGTAGGGCTTTTTCAGTCGGCCAGAAACCTATGAATTTGCCAATCAGGGCGTGATCTTTCATATATTGTATTTGCATATTGATTCTGTGACTAGGTAGCTCTATATTGGGCCTTTCTGTGGCAATGGGTTTGCATGTAGGCGATGAGGCTTTCTTAGGTTTGTCAGATGTTGCTTGTTTGTCCGCTGTCTCTTGTTCCAGATCTTCTTGTTCATTCTTCTCCTTCTGCTGCGCCGGCCATGCCTCAGGCTTCTCTGCATTCTCTATTCTGCTCTTAGTTGGGTTTTCGTTATTGTTATTTTTGGGGGGAGGTGTTGTTGCCTCCCCTAATGGACTGTTCATTGTGCTTTGCGCTCAGTATTACAGTGCCAGTGCTGACAATGTTTTTGTCTGAGCTTGAAAAGCTGCAAGTTCAGACTGTGCGTCGTGGATGGTTTTGACAGGAACCTTAGTTCCTTAGTGCGCCATTACAGGATCCTCTAATCGAGTACATGTCATTAACATTTAAACTAGCTAGTTGATTTAGTTAATCATGCATTTAAACATGATTAAAATGATGTAATAAAGTAAATTAAAACATGGTTTACAAACCTCTGAGAACGAATTTTCAAAAAATGACAGAGGTGTTTGTTTATAACATCCTTATGTACAAAAACCTCTCTCAGTTTTGTAACAACTATTATGGATTGGGAGATGCAAATGCATTTTTGAAGGAATGTTTTCCAGAATTTCCTATTTTAGTCACCTTTTTGCAAAGGATAGTGTGACTAAACAAAGATGAATATTTGGAAACTAGAAGAGGTTTTGGTTCATAAGATTCCAGAATACAAAAACCTATCTCAGGTTGGTATATACACTCTCATCATGTTTAGCCTATTTTTCTGACTGTGCAATGTCCTGTTTATGCCACCTTTTTTCAGAAACTATTGTGGATAATCAGAGATGATTCTTGAGAAACTGAAGGAGGTTTGTGTTCCTAAGATGCTAAAGTACAATAACTTATTTCAGATTTTACACAACTATTATATAATCAGAGATATAAGTACATCTTCACAACCTATTTTTCGGAATGTGTAAATTCCTTTTTAGACACATTTTTGCAGAAAGTATTTTGAACAGTTGGAGCTGAATTTCGGGAAATGGAAAGAGGTTTATCTCAATAACATATGCATCTACAATAACCTCTCTCAATTTTTATAGAACTATCTCAAATTAAGATATAAAAAGGTATCAATAGACCCTAGTCTTGCAGAATTGCTGGAGCAGAATGCACAAAGAAAGGATGCAGTTAGTCACTGTGATGCCTGATCATCAATTAAGAGTTGCTATCAAATTCGACTTTCTCTTCTTTGTCACCATAAATCCATAAAATTAGTGCCAAATAGATTTATTAGTTTTGAATTTCCTTTATTTAAGTTCTATTAATGTAAAATAATTTGAGATATTTGTAAACTAATCTTGATATTTTTTCAAGATATTTTAGTTTAGAATTTGTATAAATACTTCATCAATTGAAGTAACTGATGTTGGATTTTGATGCCAAGACTCTTCACTCTGTAATAAATCTTATTTTGTATTTTTTCTAATGAAATCCTTATGGCTCTAGTTTTGATAGAATTTTGTGCTTCGAGTATGTTTTTCCAATTTTTCATATCTTATTTCTACAAATGTTAAAAGTGTTTATAGGAAGGTATGCAAAATCATAACCTTTAGAAAGAGATTAGCTTATTGGACTGTTTGTCCAAGATAACTCCTCTTTCATTGGTTTTTGCTTTATGCCTTCTGATAGTCATTAAAAGAGATTAGCTTATTGGACTATCTGTCTAAAATAGCTCCTCTTACAATTGGTTTCAGTTTGGCCTTCTTGAATACTCTGAATATGTTTTGTTGGGCTGTAGAAATCTTCTACAAACATCCAAATTTCCCTAGTTGTTTAGTACTTAGTTTGACTGATCAATTATTAGGAATCCCCTTACATTATTCTACCATAATTCTTGAAAATGCTAGGTCATTCTATCAGGCTGGAAGCTGACACTTTCAAAAGGGACCCTATGAGAGAGGCCTTTAATCATGATTAGGGATTGTCATTGATCGCCAACTACCTTAATTAAAACCATAAATATGGCCATTGTGCTTCAAAGGTTGTTGTTCAGTGACAGGTGAATAGCGTTAAACAAAGCCTCGTAACAACTGAGGGAGCCCCCTCTGGTTCAAGGGCCAGCTTGAACCTAAAGGCTGATCGAGTTGGTTTCCTGGCATAGTTTTTGCAGCCAAGGACTGCCTATAGGAAATAGGTACAACACCAACTAAGTCAAATTAAATTAGTTAACTAAGATAAGTTGTCATGAGATTTGGAATTACAATTTTATTCCTAATTTAATTCAAGGACAAAATTAAATTAGGATTTTCTTATTGCTTTTTCAACACTCTCTCTCAAAAAGAAATGGATTATTTGCTACCCCGATCCTGCCTCTATGAAACTTGAATTTGCATCTTAACTAAGCCTTTGTCAAAATATTTGCATCTTGTTCCTCTGTAGGAGTGTACTCCAAAAACATGATTCTCGTATGCACATAATTTTGTAGATGGTGATATCAGATGTTGATATGATTGGACCAATCATGAAAAATTGGATTCTCATAGAGTTTGACACAACTCTGATTATCACAGTGAATCACTGTAGGATCCATCTGTTGACCAAATAACCCAACAAGGATCTTCCTCGTCTAGATAGCTTCACAAGTTGCTTGAATAGTAGCCATGTACTATGCTTCTGCTGAACTGAGTGAAACTAATCTATGCTTCTTGTTGTACCAAGAAACTACTGTTGATTTCCCCTAACGTGCTCTTCCTATCGGATGGATTCCCTGCCTAATCTGCACCTATGAAGCTTTGAAGCTTCACTCCCTCTGTCCATTTGTACCAAAGACCAATCTAAGTGATGCCTCTGAGGTATCTTAACACATGTTTGGATGCCTTCCATGAGAGTTTGGTTGGCTTAACGATTTCTTGACTAAGATGGTTAACTGCAAAACTTATGTTCGATCATGTGTTCACCAATTACATAAGTGAACCCACAAGCTACCTGTAAATAGTAGCCTCCACTACTTCACCTGAAGTAGCATATTCCTTCCTCCAATTTCCTGCTAGAAGAGTCTCCATGGGTTTGCTACTCTCTATGTGGAAATTCTTCAATATCTCGTTGGCATACTTTCCCTAAGAGACAAATAATTCCTCATCTCCTTGTGATACTTCCATACCAAGGAAATAATGCATGAGCCCCATGTACTTCATCTCGAATTCTCTTGCAATATCCTATTTGCAATATTTTACCAGCTGATCATCCCTTGTTAGAATTATATCATCAAAATATAATAATATAATCAATAATTTACCTTCAACCAAAATATGGTAAAGGTTTGCACCGACTTCAATTTTGGTGAAGCCCAACTTGGTGAAATAACTTTCAATCCTGGTGTACCAAGCACAAGGTGCTTGTTTCAATCCATAAATGCTTGTTTGAGTTTGCACGCATGTGAATCTCTTTCGAAGGTATCAAATCCTTTCAGCTGCTCAATGTACACCTCTTCCTCAATCACACCATTGAGGAATGTTGTTTTCACATCCATATGATGTATCTTCCATCCCATCTTCATTGAAAGTGGTAGAATAGATATGATTGAAGAGTACCTTGATACTAGAGAAAAGGTCTCCTCGTAATCAATTCCCTCCACATGAGAGAAACCTCTGGCCAAAAATATGTCCTCGTGTTTCTGTACATTCCCATATGATGCTTTCTTTACCTTGTAAAGCCATTTGGAACTCACCATTGACTTGTTTGTTGGTCTTGGGACCACTTCCCAGACACTTTTTCTAATAATGGAGTCGTACTCCTCGACCATGGCATCAACCCATATTGGTTTCGACATTGCTTCCTCAAATGAGGATGGCTCAATCTCTACAATCTCACTCATCAGAGCCATGTAGCCAGTGTACCAATCTGGTAGCCTCCTCTAACTGCATTGTGATGTGGGTGCTCCCACATTCTTAGATAGCTTGAGGCATATTTTGGCCTCCATTATGGTTTGGATCAGACCAAGGCTCCAACATGGTACCACAGTGCTTGCGGGCCCTCTTCGCAACCTAGATTAAGGCTATACCAACCTCATTTTAGCGCTTGACTCCCTCCCTTTTGTTGGGTCTTGAAAATGTCATTCATTTCCATTACACTTTCACTATTATGTCCATTATATCACCTCCATTTCACTACTATGTCACCACATTCATCCCACATTCATTATCATTGGGCCACATTTATGTTTTTCCAAACTTTATTAATTCTAAGCCTTTTAAGTGAATTTGTGGTTAAAAGTTAGAAAATAATGTGCATATGCTTATACCTAACAAAGTGGGTTGAGATTGTTGACATGTGTAGGTTGAAAGGAGGCTTCTAGAAGACCCTTATGTGGCACTCTAAGGCCAAATTCTAATTTGAGTGGAAAGAATCATGGGCTCATGAGGATATGTGTCACATCTCCTAATTGTATTGTAACTCTAAGAAGACATGTGTCTTATCAGTTCCTATTTTGATTAGGACTCTAAAGGTAGAGGGAGAGATTCATGGACTCCCATTAATGAGATGGCTCTCATCTTTTCATATAAATAGGAGATCTCTCTCCTTCATTTGTTAGTCTCAGCTTGTTAGCTTAGAGCCTAGAGTTATTAACTCTTAGCTTGTTAGTTCTTAAGCTTGTTAGCTTGTGAGATGGCTTTGGAAAACTTTGGAGAACTTTGTTGTACTTTGTAATTTTGAAGAATTTGAATAATGCTTTGATGTTCTCAACATGGAAGGAGATGTGAAGTAGATGTCATGGAGCACATTAGAATGTAAGGTAGAGTAGATTTCATTTTGTAATTTTGATTTGATTTCATTATGTCATTTGATTGCTTTTAAGTTTGATAGATGAGATTTTCCATTCATGCAATTTTAATTCTTGTAAGTGTGTTCAACCAGTTGATTGTAAATTAGTTTTTCTTTACATGTTTTTGCATCAAATAGTGACCTGAGATTTGCCTCTCTGCCGACTTTGTTTTTTTTAGCTTTTCAATTTCAGTTATGTTTTGATTTCAATCTTATTCATTTGCTTTGCTAGTTAGTTTAGATATCAACTCACTCATGTCATTGACGGTTACCTCTAAAAGCCATAGCGAGACTAACTGGCGAGGGATCGAAATATGAATGTTGTGATTTGATTTTAGTTTACTTTTCTGCAATTAGATATTGGATTGCTCATTTCATTGATGGTTACCTCCGAAAGCCATAGCAAGACTAACTGGTGAGGGATCGACATATGAATGTTGTGATTTGATTTTAGTTTACTTTTCTGCAATTAGATATTGGATTGCTCATTTCATTGACGTTACCTCCGAAAGCCATAGCGAGACTAACCGGCGAGGAATCAGATTATGAATGTTGTGATTTGATTTTAGTTTTACTTTTCTGCAATTAGATATCAAATTTCTCATGTCATTGTCGATTATCTCTGAAAGCCATAGTGAGACTAACTGGTGAGGAATCAAACTATGAATGATGTGACTTGATTTTGCTTTTATTAGTTTGCAGTTTTTGATTTGTTTGAGTGCAATAACTTAACTTTTATTTCTGTATTTAAACAAGCAGCAGAGACAGTGATTTCATGATCAGTATTTCATCTTTTGTTTGATTTAAGTAGCTGCACATTTACACTTTTGTTCAAGTACTGATTTGATCAATAGCATGTTTTGAGATATTTTGAAGTGATAAGTTTTGGAAGTTACCATTAGGGACATAGACCTTGTCTTGAAATCTACATCCATACTTGACCTTTAAAAGTATTCTTAAGACCTTAGAATAGGATTTCCATTTGCATTAGACACTTTGGGAAACAAACAAAAACAAAACCCCAAAACAAAATAAAATCTTATAAAACACGGAAGTAGGAAAAAGGTTAACTAAGCACATATAGTGCACCACACTTCATCAGTTTACGATACCCAGATTGATAATTTATGTAGAGCAATTTAAGACGTTAAATTGACTAGACATTTTTGGCACCGTTGTCGGGGAAGTGTAATTAGGAGACCTTATTTCTTACGTCTAAAAAAATTATTTAATAATTCTTGAGTATGCTCTCCTCCTGCACTTCGTGTGATCTGGAGGATCAGAAAAAGGATTGTTAAGTAAAAAAAAAATTAATTAATAATTCTTGAGTATGCTCTCCTCCTGCACTTTGTGTGATCTGGAGGATCAGAAAAAGGATTGTTATGTAAAAGAAATAAAAATAAAAAATAATGAAACCCAACTGCTTTGATAGGTTCAACTGTCCAAGATTGACTGGTTATGGTTTGTAGTGGTCCTCAAAACATTGTATCATGTTCCAATAAGGTTTTGCAACTTAGCTGCGAAATGTAGCCTGATTCTGCAGCTAGTTGAGAATTCTACAACTGATTTCAAGGTTTAGCAGGTTATAGGTGTCCAATGAAGAAATCGACCACATGGGCATCTCCAAAATTGTCCCGACATGGATCCTATCCTAGTTGCCTAGCCCAGATTGATAAAAAATCTGTAGGTTTTAACCCCGTACAAAAATTACCTGCATACGAATTCTAAATCACAGGAAAAATAAAAATGCGAGAGCATAACACATAAAACACATATAAACAGAGATTTCCCACTGAATCCCAAAACTGGGACTACCAGCTTGATTTTTCATTATGTTCCTTTCAATGTTACAATACATATTTATACATGCCGAAGCATCCAATACCATGGACCGAAAAACCATTGCATCCAAACCCATGGA
>APFE030314619.1:19258-79639 GCA_000404065.3 Pinus taeda
TTAAAATATCTCCCCCACAGTGATCTGGAAATCAGCAGCGATGATTCATTCTTCTGGTTGTTTTCCCTTTGTCCTGAGTTGGCATATTGCCAGCATTGGCTCCACTTCTTAAGGGCGGCTGAGTCGAGAATTGATTTGAGCAGCATAGGTGGCATCATGTATATCGGGAATGATACACCCGATTGCATCCATCAGGCATTTGAGGGCGGCTCTCTGACTATATGGTTTTACTAGGAACAACCAATAGGTGTCCCAAGTTAAACTTTTAATCCCTGAGATCAATCTCCCATTCTTTTCAAGCTCTTGGTTACATGACTGCTCCAATGTCTTGGCCGATAATAGTTTACCTGGTGTACATTTAGAAATCATGTTAGATAAATAGAGAGTGTTATTGATCAAGTTAATTAAATTTCTCGTAGATAACTTGCATCGGGAAACAGCTCTCTCTGCTTTCATTAATTGGGACTGCCATTCTATGAATAGGATTTCCTTATGGGATTCTAAGATTTTGGGCAAGTTTGTTGCCTTTCCGTCATTGGAGTCCTACCATGTAAGAAAATCTGTCAAAGTGTCTTCGGCTTGCTCCAAATCCTGCCTGGCATCCACTGACTTATCTATTATAGATGATGTTATGTCGCATAAAGGTTCAACTTGGGCGATTTCATGACATAACAATCTTATTTGTGTTATTAATGCCTTGTTAATTTTCATTGCCTCTGCTTTGAACTCAGCAGGCTGGGGAAGACTTTTGAACCTTTCTACCTGAGCTGATAATTGAGCAATTTTCTCATCTTTTGTCTTTGCCATCTATTCATTCATCGCCTTCAACTTTGATAATGCCTCGAATAGTTATTTCTGTTTCTGAATTGCTCCTGAATCAATCCTCTGATTCTCTTCATGCAACTGTTTTATTAGCTGGTTGTTTAATTGTTGTTGTGTGGACAGTTGTGTTGTAGTTGTTCTGACTTCTGCTGCTCTTCCGATAGCTACGCTTGCAATAAAGCGATCGCTTGATACTTTTCCTTCAACAAATTGCTTACCTCTGATGCCTTATCCATGGTGGCTGCCGAATAGGCACCGGCATACTAAGATAACTTGGTTAGGTCATCAGAGGGATCAAATTCTTCTCTCCATACCACATTTGTTGTTATTGTTTGTTCAGGGAACAGAGAAGGTTGATCAATCCTTCTTCTCTTCCACTGTCGTTTTATCACATCCCTATGTTTCGGGCTATAGAAAACATCTAGTGGAGGAATGTCCTCTACTTGCAAAACAATTTGATCGGAGGGGTTCTTTGGAATTATTTCTACTACATTACTTGAGGGTGGACTGCTAGTTCCTTTGTTTGGAACCTCCTGTGATGTTGTATCTTGTGTATCAGCAGCTTTGGATGTTTCAGCGTCCATTGAGGTCTCAAGATTTCCTATAATTGTATTGAATTGTTGCCATTCTTCAAGCAATCTTGGATCCACTTGAGTATCCACATTTATTTCTTTGTTGCTCTGCTCCTGCTGCCTTTTCTGTTCTTCTTCCATTATTCTCTCCTGTTGCTTCTTTTCTGCCTCTTCCTGTTCTTTTTTTTGTGCCTCTTCATGTTCTATTCTTTGGAGTTCCTCCTACTCTCTTCTTTGGACTTCTTCATAGATTGCGGATGTACTAGAAGGTTCATTAGTAAGCTGCTGCTCAGGCTCACTTGACTGAATCGTCAGGGTAGTAGCTAACAAATCTAGAGGCAGAGTTTGCAACCTCTGTTCTCTAAGTTTGTTAAATTCCACCAACCCGTCGTCGCGATATCTCATCCTGGCTAGTTGTTGTACCTGGAAGATTGACTCGGCGGAGGAGAACAGGTCATCAAACTCATCTTCCTTGTGCTCGAATTTAGTGAGCTTGGCTTGATCCAGGGCATTGTAGATGACTTTCTTCGGGTCAAAACGTCTATTAGGCAGAGTGGCGAGAGTTAGGACGTTCATTTTTTCTGTCTCTTTCTTTGCATGTTTATAATCATGCAGAGTATAGACGCCACACCTAAGAGGAAAATGAGGCCAAACTTGCTTCTTTGAATTTCTGAGAGTTTTCATGGTTGACGCAGTTGTAAACTGATGTGCTATTTCGCGAGCTAATAGCTTGTTTGGTATGTACAAGGGGAGGACATGAGGTCTAGCCTGACTGCCGAAAATTCTTACATATGTGAATTTTTCTTCTCCGAACCAGGTTCCTAGGCCTGTCAAGTCAATCTCAGCCTGACAGGAGATCTTAGGGGCAGGTTTATCAAAAATTGCATAGTAAAGAGGTAGCATAAATCCATTGCAGACTTGGTATAAATGGTGTTTATAATGAGCTTTCCATAATTTCTGTTGGTAGACATGAATAGGCATAGGGTCCTGTGGAGTCCATCTCCACCCTAATACAGGAAACTCAGAATTGAAACAAAGGGTATCCAGAATGTAGGCACTAAAATAAAATGGAGGGATGAACCTATTAGTAACACAGGATTTGTTTCTGAACTCAAGAATAGTCGTAGCCAATTTATCTGATAATATAGTCCCCCAGTCCATTATCTCACTATTACATGTCGCTTCCATCAAAGGAACCATTTCTATGGAAAACTTGGAAGAATCATGCAATCCCCATAATCGACACATCATGACTCCAGCCTAACAATAAGGAGAGCATAAGGAGTCGACGGAGTACTTACCTGAAGACTCATGTTTGTGTTCCGCCAGGTTCTGTCTCCATTCTCGTATGGGCGCTGACTCGGTCTCATTCTCATCTCGAAACTTTTCCACAAATGCTTTATTGTATTTCTTCTCTGGCTCGGGCAAGTGGTACATTTGTCTGAAATCGTTGGGCTAAAATGAACCAAATATTCTTCCATCGACAGTGCAGAATGTTCTGTCCATAATTGGAATTGCCTCGATTTCCCATCTCACCACATCCGTATATGGAAGAATTTGTTCTCGAGCTGCTATCCTATGCAGGTAGGAATCAGCCAAATCCTTTAAAGTAGCATCAGATTTTCGGCTTGAACATGCTGAAGCTTGTACCGATGTTTGTTGAGGGTCCTTGGCTTCTACCAAGTTGTAAATACTTTGCCAAGTAGTGCTGCCAAGGCCGAGACATGTGGTATATGAGATTAATCCCTTCTTGCTTGGTCCCGGATCGGTGGCATGCTGCCCTGTTATCATAGGAGCCGAAGGCGTTCCAGACTTCTTAGATTTCTTTCCCATCGTTACTGCGGAAAAACTCTGCGCAAGATAAAGATAGACGATAAGGCTCCCGCGGATGCAATCTCTGAAAGGATTTAGGCATGACTGCTCATTAATTGGCTGTTAAAACCTGTCAATCACTTAATTGCTTGTTATATTCTTTATTTTCCGAATAATGGTTTAAGTGTGGATTTGATTTTTTGGCGGTTGGACGTGAGCGAATCTCTATCGGGAAGAGAAAAGGCTTTCAATGATAATTAATATATAATATAGCGAAATCATATTGATCCTTTTCGAAAATCGCACTTTGGGCTCATCACAATCGTCAATCGGAGGAAGGCTTGGGTAATTTCATTTGAGTCTTATGGAATCCCCGATCGCCGATAGCAATATCGCTCGACTCGCATCGGGAGTTTGAATGAGGAGAGTTTGTTATGTTCGCGTCACATTCCCCGATCGCCGATTGCGATATCGCATCGGGGCAAAGGGGAGGAGCCTTTTATTATTTGTTTTCCCGATATCCATAGGCTATTTGGCTTTTATCACATCGGGGAAAATCAATGGGTCATGGTTATGTATCCTTTGTTGTTGCGATATGCGATCTCGCGATCGCTTTATCGCAATAATAAAGAATTATTCATTTTTATTTTGAAGACCACTTATTTCAAAAAGTTTTAAAATATTTTGATTATTTCCGAACCTTTAGAAGAGTGATGGATTAATACCAATTTAATCTAAAAGGGACCCATTTCAAATTATAATTTTCTAAAGTAAGATTTTTTGAAATGGGGGGTTGTTGTATAGCACAACAATTGGCGATTCCCTGGAAGAAACAGTTATCTCTGAAACAGTTATTGAAATTTTTTGAACTCTCTTTACATAGATACTTATCAAAAGGAAATTTCTAATATAACTAAGTATACACACATTCTGAATATAATAAAGACATGGTTTTGCTAATTCTTTCCCTTGTTAAAACTAAATACATTCTAAGTTTTAAATTGGCCTTTACTGGTTGATAATGATAAAACAAAACACCTTTCCAACTTAGCCATTTTAGTTGACTCCTTTGTCACAGGTAGAGCCTCTAGTGCCAGCAAACGTTCATAGTTTCGACAGGGATACCTTTTAACCATTTGATTGTTCACGATCCCTTCCATCTCAGAGTATCATTAAAAGAATGAATTCAAAACATGTTTTCATATTTTGTATTTCTTTTCTTTTCTATTTTTTGTAAGATAAAAAGCCATTGTCCTGGTTTGGTTGCCAGCTGATTTGACAATGCCATTCACTGGTTGTAATCTAATCGAACAAGCTGGCTCGTGATGAGACCCCTTGTCTTATGTTTATAATCCATTACCCTGTTTTGGTATGCAGTGTTGGTAATGTCGATTAGACTATTTCCCAATGATCATGGTAAGCAGGCTTGTAATAAGACACCTTATCTTTATATCAGATATTTTAGAATTACACTCTGAGTAATCATAAACTTGGATGAATGGGATGAAAAATTTTCTTCTTAAGAGAAAATGGATGACAAGGTAAGAGTTGAGGATGCTACGATTGAATCAGTCTCTGTTTTGATATTGATAACCCTTTTTGTGGCCAGTTTGAAAACATTAAAATGATTTACAGTAGTTCTAAATCTTGAGAGGATTTTCACAAAACCAGAATGGGGTTTTCAGAATGTTAATATACCTAATTTCCTAGAAATTGTTCTTCTTGTTTAAGATGTCTATTTTACAAAAGTAAATATTAAAAATACTTCTTCTGAGCAACATTTCAATACAGCAAAGGCCAATAGAAGCTATTTTACAACTTTATTTCCTAATGATCCTAAATATTGCTAATCCTACTGAATTTGAAAGAGAAGGGGTTACCTCCTCAATTGAAGAATTTCTTTAAGATGAGGCCATTAACAGGAAGAGTGTCCCTCTTTCCTGATAGATCTTGTAATATGAATGTCGAATGGCCTACCTTCTCGCTGATCTGAAATGGTCCAAGCCACATCTTTGGAATTTGGTGTGTTTACTCTTATCCTCATGTGCTTTGTCCCATTTTAGAACAAGATCACCAACCTGCAACTGTTTAGAACTAGACGAAGCTGAATCAAATGATAACTTGATTATTTGCTGATGTTTATTATGGGTAATTTTGGCCTTTTCTTTTTCTTCTTCTAATTTTAAAATATGATCATGTCTGAATTGGATAGAGGAAGAGGGTCTTTCTTCAATAAACTGAACTAGGGCTAGAGAATGAAGCGCTAAATTGGTTGGTAGTACTGCTTCATCCCCGTAGACAAGGTTGAATGGGGAAGTACCTATAGAGGCCTTCTGCGTTATTCTATCAGCCCATAGTGCGAATACTAAAGATTTGTGACAGTTTTTATGATTTTGTTCGATAGTTCGCTTAATGATTTTGAGTAGATTTTTATTGGTAGATTCTGCCAGACCGTTACCCTGGGGATAGTTGTTTGCAGAATATTTCAATTTAAATCCTCTTTTGATAGCAAACTCAAACATGGCATTTCCATAAAAATAAGATGAATTATCAAAAACAAGAGCATTAGGGACACCAAACCTAGTAATGATGAATTGGTCTGTGAATTCTATAATTCCTTCAAAGTTTGTTGTCTTTAATGGAATTTCTTCAACCCACTTGGTCAAGTAATCAGTAGAAGTAAGGATATACTTGTGTTGTTTGGAGGATTGTGGAGTTATCTCTCCAATGATGTCTAGTCCTCATTGTTCAAAAGGTTGATCGATATTAACTGGTTGCAAAGGAAAAGCTGGTTTCCTTTGTCTTCCACTGGAGACTTGACAACTTCGGCATTTCCTTACATACTCATGGGTATCTATGAATAAGGTGGGCCAGTAATATCCAGCATGGATGATTTTATGAGTTGTTGTGTCAGCTCCAAAATGTCCTCCAGCTGGTCCATCGTGTAATTCCTGCAAGACCTTTTGTGCTTCAGGTTTCTCTAGGCATCTTAATAAAACTGAATCGTAGTTTTGCCTAAAAAGCACATCATCAATGATAACGAAGTTTTTTGAGTTTAATCTAATAGCTCGTTTGTTTTTGTAAGAGAGATTAGGAGGTGCATGTCCATTTTTCAAATAAAAGATTAAATCTGCATATTGAGATTCAGAATCGGTAATACTTATCTGGTTGATTTCTTCACTATGATCTGTATCACCTGATTCCGGAATGTTGGATGCTCCTGCTAATAACCTGCAAAAACCTTGACCTCTAACAATCTTTGCTGGCTTGATTTCCAAGTCATATTCTTGGAGTGTTGTAACCCAATTCTCCCTTTTTTCACCTAGTTCTCTTTGGATCAGTAATTGCCTTACTGAAGAAAAAGGAACTATTACTTTTGTATGGGCTTTTAGAAGGAAGGGCCTGTAGTGTTTGATGGCTTTATACACAGCAAAGGCTTGTTTTTCAACTTCGGAGTAATTTAGTTCAGAACCCTGAAAATTTGAACTAAAGAATGAAATTGGTGCTTCCAAGTTGTGATCGTTAATTTGAGTGAGTACCGTTGCATAAGATAAATCGAACGCGATAGTGTACAATGTGAAATGATTAGAAAAATTAGGAGTGTTTAAAGTGGGGGCATTGATTATTGATTGCTTGATTAAATCAAATGCTTCTTTTTCCACAGTCACCCATCTAAACACTGAATTTTTCTTAATCATGGTTCGTAATGGTAAAATGATATGAGAAAAATCGGGAACAAATCTTTTGACAAAGTTGATCTGACCTAAAAATGATTGCATTTATTTTTTGTTATGAGGAAATGGGATTTTAGAAATTTCTTTAATCCTGTCGAGGTCAATATAAATACCATCTTTGGAAACAATAAAGCCTAAGAGCTTTCATTGGTCTAAAGCAAAGAAGGATTTTTTAGGATTAAGTGAAATACCATACCTTCTACAGTGTTCAAATATTTGATTCAAATCATGTAAATGGTTAGATCTCTTTTTAGAAAATACAGTAATATCATCTAAGTAGACGACTATTGTCTTGTTGATCAATCCTTTGAAGGCTATATCCATTGCTCTTTGGAATGTAGCTCCTGCGTTAATAAGTCCAAAAGGCATTTTCTGATAGGCGTAGGTTCCCCATTTTGTTCTGAAAGTAGTTTTGAGTCTGTCATCAAGATGAACCAGAACTTGGTTGTATCCTGAAAAATCATCTAGAAAGGACATTAGTTCAGAACCTGCTACTGAATGGAGTATTTGCTCCATGGTAGGTAATGGGAAATTATCTTTTTGACTGGCCTTATTCAGATTTCTGAAATCAATGTAAATCCTAATGTCACCATTTTTCTTCCTGACATGTACCATGTTGGACCCAGTTTGAGTGTCGAACTGGAAAAATAATATTTGCTTTTAAGAGTTTATTGAGTTCTAATTTTATCTGACTCTCTAAGTTTGGATGTATTTTCCTCAATTTTTGTTGAACTGGTTTTTGTTCGGGTAGCATTGGAATGGTATGTTGTATGATAGATGTATCAAATGTTTTTAAA
Organism: Pinus taeda; assembly: GCA_000404065.3. NCBI lineage: Eukaryota > Viridiplantae > Streptophyta > Pinopsida > Pinales > Pinaceae > Pinus > Pinus taeda. Next base: position 26,996 of record APFE030314619.1, read on the forward strand.
TCATCATAATTCCAAGCGAAGAGATGTTTATTTTTTCTTAATAATCTAATAAATGTTGTCCTTTCCTGTTCAGAAAGTCCTAATCCTAAATTGATATTTTGAGGATTCTGCTCAGTACCAAGATTTATCAATTCAAACCACAAGGTAGAACTTTGGATTTTTGAATTGGTTACATGTTTGAACCTGTCTTTAATGTCATAGAGATCTTCAAGTTTAACCACAGGTTTTGGTATGGAGTTTTCCTCATGCTTTTCTTTCATCTGAAGATCATGATCATTTTCCTCAATGATCTGATCATTGTAGGATTTGTCAGAAGTTAAGAAATGTAGAATATCTTCATCGTGGTTGAATACTCTCCAGTTGGTGATATTGTCGGGGACTGATGGCCTAAAGATCAACTCTACCGAAAATACATCTAGACTAAAATCTTCAGAAGGCAGGAGTTTAGAAGCAACATTGGCCAACAGGTCAGTTGCTGCATTCTATGATCTGGGGATAGGTGAAATATTGAATGCTAAGAAATGAGATAAAAGTTCCTGGACTAAAGATTGATAGTGTTTGAGGTGAATAGAGAGACAATGGATTGTGTTTCGAACTTGTTTTATAACAATCTCTGAATCGCCGGACACTTTTAAATATTGAACTTTCAAGCCGATAGCTTTGTATAATCCTTGGATCAAGGCTTCATACTCTGCTGTATTATTCGTGCATTCAAATTCTAATCTACAAGAAAGCATCGTTTTTCTCCCTCAGGGCTGACTAAAATACACCCTGCTCCTGATCCTTCACTATATTTTGAACCGTCAAAATATAAAGACCAAAATAAAGAATTATCAACATTTTTATTTACAAAATTCTCAGTAATATTAACACATCTAGATCTGTCAGTTTGTGAAAAAATTTCGATTTGTGATGTGAAAATGTTTACCGAGAAAGGAGATGTCTGGGCAATATAATTGCCAAAGAATGATTCAGAAGAATAGTTTCCCAAAATGTTGTTGTTAAATGCAACTGGTTGATTCTCTTGTTCGAACTCTGTAACAGTATGTGTCATGTGTTTCTCCCGATTGATTTTTATTTGGTTTGGCTTTCCTTTGTAGGGCAGCCACATATGAGACCAATCGGTAGAAATATACCTGTGGAGCTTTTCCGACCAATCCCTACTCAAGATTAAACCATAAAACTCAGGTATATCAGTGATTAAGATATCAATTCTCTGAACCACTCGTGGATCAGCCAATAACCTGATTGTAACAGAGTTTATTTCCCCTAAAAGCTGGACTTTAGTTCTATCTAACTGCACAATGTGAATTGAGGACTTCTGAGGTTCTATGTTCAGTTTAGAACAAACTGAAGCTGGCATTATATTGGATGATGCCCCAGAGTCAATCAAGCATTTATGTAGATTTCGATTGTAGATTTCGTACGTTAAGAGGAAAGGAGGGGTATGGGAATTTGATCTGTCTCCAATTAGAATTGTATCAGTTGCCTCAACTCTACCAGAAGGTGGTTGTCCTGAATCGCTTGCAGCTTTAGTACTGGGAAGAGGTGAAGAAGGAACTGCATTAAGTTCTTTGAGAAGCAATTTTTGTTGATGTTTTAATTTGCTAAGTTCAAACATGGCGATGTTTGCCTTAGTATTTTTCATATCATCAACAATATTATAGTCCATTGAATCTAATACTACCAACGTCTTAGATGATGAAGGTATATTGGAGGGTGACGATTGATTTTGAGGTATTATTGCAGCTGGCTTCCTTGTGGGTACCTTTTCTTTTGTAATATTGGTACTTGCACTCCTTTTCTTTGAATTGGCCTGAACCGGTTCAGGATTACTTTTGCTCCTAGTAGTCACGGGAAAGGATTCTTGTTCAGCTTCGGTATCGGAGTTAGACAGTATGAAGTCCCACATTCCATGGCATTCAACGACTTCCTCTTCTTCTAATTCATCGGACGGTGTAATTGTTTCTTCTTCTTCTTCTTCCTCGGGATCTGAATCTGCATAGGATATAACATTTGGAGGCTTGGACTCAGGTTTCTTAAAATTCTTGTAAGGTTTCTTTGTTGACAACTCTGCTACTTGCTTCTTAATTTCAACCATTTCATTTGACATGGTTTTGAGGACTTTTTAAGGCCCTCCATATCGTATCGACCTTTGGTGATTTTCTTCTTTGAATCATCCTTGAAAGACACTTTTTTGGATTTTCTTTCCTCGAGAGCAGCTTTCTTTTCCAAAGAGATTACATGTTTTTCGACAACGAGGGCTTCTTTCATGTTTTCAGCCAATGTAGGTTTTTTAGCCCTATCGGGAGTTAAACTCCTTAATTGTTTCTCTTGATTCGATCCTCAGATTGGAAAGGTCATTGATGAGTGTAGCCAAGGATTTATTATCGCCGTATTTGGTAAGAAATTGTTCTTGAAATATATTCCAACCGATGATGGATCCAGAGGGCAAGGAAAAATACCAAGGCCCTGCTGAGCAATCTAACTACAACATCTTCTTCTGTTACTCCTTTCAGATTAACTGACAACATGAAATTATTTACGTGTTCCTCAACTAATGTTCCAGCATCTGGATTAAACTTTGGTAACCATTTCTCAGGATAATCAGGTAACGAATGTAAAGGCGCAGGCATAGTGACTGCACCAAGACTTCTCCATGGTTTCTGAGCCATTTTGGGAGTACCAACGATTGCCTGTGGTGTTCCAAGTGTTTGGGGAGGAGGTGGAAATGAAGACTGAAAAGATTGTGATGTTGAAGGTGAAGTCCCTTGGTGAACAATAATATGTAATGGTGAAGTGGGTGTTTGACTTCGCACTGGTGATGATGAGATGGAAGATGATGGAGAAAAGGTTTCACTACCAGAACCTTCAGTGTTCCTTTTATCCTTTTCCTTTGGGGTAAAGGCACTCAGGTGGTTCAATACCGAGTTTTTCGCTTTGAAGTCTGGTAAGATGATGAGGTAGGCAGAATTGCGAAGTCTGACTGCCTTGTGATACTTTAGATCTAGGAGGTGAAATAGAGAAGCCTTGAAGTTTCTGGATGATAGACTAAACTTTAGGGGACTCCGGACTTAAACGTTCTGAAGTATAATGAGGTTGAGCAGTAGTAGTTCATCCTTCCTCTTCTCATCTGGATACTGGTATTTCAGAGTGCAAACAAGAGGATCGAGGAGAGGTGGAGGGTGATTTACTCTGTGAATGGTCTTTAGGTTTTGACTTACTCACCATTCATAGTGGATGGCCCTCCTTCTAGCGCCAGAAATGTTGATGCCCCAAAAATCGTTACATCAACATCGGGGGATAACCACCCGGTCCGGACCTTAATACAGCGCCTTTTCCGTTTGGGATGGTGGCTCCAACTGGATATAATGGGACCAGTTTCCCAATAGTGAATAGAAAGGGGGTGAATGAATGATTGGTTTTCTAACAAGTGACAATAAATGGAGGACTTATTCTATAAATGAAAAACATAAATGACTATTTTATCACGGGAAGCTTTTATTCTTTTAAGTGCAATGTTTAATAATCTATGTTTATTGATAGGCATATAGATGATGCTATGAAATAAACAAAGACATTCATTTAAATGATAATTGCTTCGTTCAAATAGTTGAACGAAGTAATTGATAAAGTGATATTACACTTCTCTTTTATATTACCGATACATGCATGACTGAAAGAATAGCAAACTGTAAACATCCAATAGCGGAAAGCATAAAGTTTACTGTTAAAACACATTCATATATTCAACAATAGCATAAATGAGCAAACAACAATTCACATAAAAGGAATAAATTCAGACATAGATAATAGTACCATATGAGCTGCAAATTATTCCCTATGCCAATCGTAATTTGAATTCCTTCTTCCAATTCAGAAATACTTTAAAATAAAGGCAATAGTGCACATTCATATGAAAGCTTCACTGTCAAAATTTGGAAAGATTTGGTCCAGTCTTCATAAAAGAATATGCTTGAAGTACAGTAGTGCAACTTCAAGCTTAAGTCATATACAAAAACTCACGACCCTTTCTAAATGCATGAAAGGGTCTATAAATACTAAACTAAGCTAACAAACTACAAAATTAAAATGCTACTAAATTGGTATAATCCGATTTTAAAATATCTCCCCCATAGTGATCTGGAAATCGGCAACGATGATTCATTCTTCTGGTTGTTTGCCCTTTGTCCTGAGTTGGCATATTGCCAGCATTGGCTCCACTTCTTGAGGGCAGCTGAGTCGAGAATTGATTTGAGCAGCATAGGTGGCATCATGTATATCAGGAATGATACACCCGATTGCATCCGTCAGGCATTTGAGGGCAGCTCTCTGACTGTATGGTTTTACTAGGAACAACCAATAGGTGCCCCAAGTTAAAATTTTAATCCCTGAGATCAATCTCCCATTCTTTTCAAGCTCTTGGTTACATGACTGCTCCAATGTCTTGGCCGATAATAGTTTACCTGGTGTACATTGAGAAATCATGTTAGACAAATAGAGAGCGTTATTGATCAAGTCAATTAAATTGCTCGTAGATAACTTGCATCGGGAAACATCTCTATTTGCTTTCATTAATTGGGACCGCCACTCTATGAATAGGATTTCCTTATGGGACTCTAAGATTTTGGGCAAGTTTGCTGCCTTTCCCTCATTGGAGTCCTGCCATGTAAGAAAATCTGTCAAAGTGTCTTTGGCTTGCTCCAAATCCTGCTTGGCATCCACTGACTTATCTATTATAGATGATGTTATGTCGCATAAAGGTTCAACTTGGGTGATTTCATGACATAACAATCTTATTTGCGTTATTAATGCCTTGTTAATTTGCATTGCCTCTGCTTTGAACTCAGCAGGTTGGGGAAGACTTTTGAACCTTTCTACCTGAGCTAATAATTGAGCAATTTTCTCATCTTTTGTCTTTGCCATTTGTTCATTCATCGCCTTCAACTTTGATAATGCCTCGAATAGTTCTTTCTGTTTCTGAATTTCTCCCGAATCAATCCTCTGCTTCTCTTCATGCAACTGTTTTATTAGCTGGTTGTTTAATTTTTGTTGTGTGGACAGTTGTGTTGTAGTTGTTCTGACTTCTGATGCTCTTTATAGCTACGCTTGCAATAAAGCGATCGATTGATCCTTTTCCTTCAACAAATTGCTTACCTCCGATGCCTTATCCATGGTGGCTGCCGAATAGGCACCGGCATACTAAGATAACTTGGTTAGGTCATCGGGGGGATCAAATTCTTCTCTCCATACCACATTTGTTGTTATTGTTTGTTCAGGGAACAGAGAAGGTTGATCAATCCTTCTTCTCTTCCGCTGTCGTTTTATCACAACCCTGTGTTTCGGGCTATAGAAAACATCTAGTGGAGGAATGTCCTCTACTTGCAAAACAATTTGATCGGAGGGGTTCTTTGGAATTATTTCTACTACAGTACTTGAGGGTGGACCATCGGTTCCTCTGTTTGGAACCTCCTGTGATGTTGTATCTTGTGTATCGGCAGCTTTGGATATTTCGGCGTCCGTTGAGGTCTCAAGATTGCCTATAATTGTATTGAATTGTTGCCATTCTTCAAGCAATCTTGGATCCACTTGAGTATCCACATTTATTTCTTTGCTGCTCTGCTCCTGCTGCCTTTTCTGTTCTTCTTCCCTTATTCTCTCCTGTTGCTTATTTTCTGCCTCTTCGTGTTATTTTTTCTGTGCCTCTTCCTGTTCTCTTCTTCGGAGTTCCTCCTGCTCTCTTCTTTGGACTTCTTCATAGATTGCGGATGTAGCAGGAGGTTCATTAGTAAGCTGCTGCACAGGCTCGCTTGACTGAATCGTCGGGGTAGTAGCTAACAACTCTAGAGGTAGAGTTTGCAACCTTTGTTCTCTAAGTTTGTTAAATTCTACCAACCCGTCATCGCGATATCTCATCCTGGCTAGCTGTTGTACCTGGAAGATTGACTCGGCGGAGGAAAACAGGTCATCAAACTCATCTTCCTTGTGCTCGAATTTAGTGATCTTGGCTTTATCTAGGGCATTGTAGATGACTTTCTTTGGGTCAAAACGTCTATTAGGCAGAGTGGCGAGAGTTAGGACGTTCATTTTTTCTACCTCTTTCTCTGCATGTTTATAATCATGCAGAGTATAGACACCACACCTAAGAGGAAAAGGAGGCCAAACTTGCTTCTTTGAATTTCTGAGAGTTTTCGTGGCTGACGTAGTTGTAAGCTGATATGCTATTTCGCAAGCTAATAGCTTGTCTAGTATGTACAAGGGGAGGACATGAGTTCTGGCCTGACTGCCAAAAATTCTTACATAGGTGAATTTTCCTTCTCTGAACCAGGTTCCTAGGCCTGTCAAGTCAATCTCAGCCTGACAGGAGATCTTAGGGGCAGGTTTATCAAAAATTGCATAGTAAAGAGGTAGCATAAATCCATTGCAGACTTGGTATAAATGGTGTTTATAATGAGCTTTCCATAATTTCTGGTGGTAGACATGAATAGGCATAGGGTCCTGTGAAGTCCATCTCCACCCTAATACAGGAAACTCAGAATTGAAACAAAGGGTATCTAGAATGTAGGCACTAAAATAAAATGGAGGGATGAACCTATCAGTAACACGGGATCTGTTTCTGAACTCAAGAATAGCCGTAGCCAATTTATCCGATAATATAGTCCCCCAATCCATTATCTCACTATTACATGCCGCTTCCATCAAAGGAACCATTTCTATGGAAAACTTGGAAGAATTATGCAATCCCCATAATCGACACATCATGACTCTAGCATAGCAATAAGGAGAGCATAAGGAGTCGACGGAGTACTTACCCAAAGACTCATGTTTGCGTTTCACCGGGTTCTGTCTCCATTCTCGTATGGGCGCTGACTTGGCCTCATTCTCATCTCGAAACTTTTCCAGAAATGCTTTATTGTATTTCTTCTCTGGCTCGGGAAAGTGGTACATTTGTCTGAAATTGTTGGGCTGAAATGAACCAAATATTCTCTTATCGACAGTGCAGAATGTTCTGTCCATAATTGGAATTTCCTCGATTCCCCATCTCACAACATCCATATACGAAAGAATTTGTTCTCGAGCTGCTATCCTATGCAGGTAGGAATCGGCCAAATCCTTTAAAGTAGCATCAGATTTTCGGCTTGAACCTGCTAAAGCTTGTACCAATGTTTGCTGAGGGTCCTCGGCTTCTACCAAGTTGTAAATACTTTGCCAAGTAGTGCTGCCAAGGCCGAGACATGTGGTATCTGAGATTAATCCCTTCTTGCTTGGTCCCGGATCGGTGGCATGCTGCCCTGTTATCATAGGAGCCGAAGGCGTTCCAGACTTCTTAGATTTCTTTCCCATCGTTACTGTGGAAAAACTCTGCGCAAGAGAAAGATAGACGTAATGCAGAGAATAGATAGCTAAAACCAAATATGAGGAAATTGTGTCAATCAATGGGAAATGGACGATTTATCACAAGGCTCCCGCGGATGCAATCTTTGAAAGGATTTAGGCATGACTGCTCATTAATTGGACATTAAAACCTGTCAATCACTTAATTGCTTGTTATATCCTTTATTTGACGAATAATGGTTTAAGCGTGGATTTGATTTTTTGGCGGTTAGACGCGAGCGAATCTCTATCGGGAAGAGAAAAGGCTTTCAATGATAATTAATATATAATATAGCGAAATCATATTGATCCTTTTCGAAAATCGTGCTTTGGGCTCATCGCAATCGACAATCGGAGGAAGGCTTGGGTAATTTCATTTGAGTCTTATGGAATCCCCGATCGCCGATAGCGATATCGATCGACTCGCATTGGGAGTTTGAATGAGGAGAGTTTGTTATGTTCGCGTCGCATTCCCCGATCTCTGATTGCGATATCGCATCGGGGCAAAGGGGAGGGGCCTTTTATTATTTGTTCTCCTGATATCCATCAGCTATTTGGCTTTTATCGCATCGGGGAAAATCAATGGGTCATAGTTATGTATCCTTTTTTGTTGCGATATGTGATCTCGCGGACGCTTTATCGCAATAATAAAGAATTATTCATTTTATTTTTAAGACCACTTATTTCAAAAGGTTTGAAAATGTTTTGATTATTTCCGAACCTTTAGAAGAGTGATGGATTAATACCAATTTAATCTAAAAGGGACCCATTTCAAATTATAATTTTCTAAAGTAATATTTTTTGAAATGGGGGGTTGTTGTATAGCACAACAGAATGATACTATTTTTTTGGGTGGAGCCTCTCAAATTATTTCCTCTCGGTTCAAAAAAATTATGGATACTATCAGGTGGTTATGTAAATAAAAGGAAAATAAAATTGATAGGTTGGAATTTCTCAGAGAATACTTTACAAGAAATATCTTGTATTTTGGGTTTTCCAGTTTTTAAGGACCTGAAATCATTCACCTACCTCTGCATTCCTCTTTCATTAGGGTTGTCAAATGGAGAGGTTTGGGAAGTAGTTCTTCAAAATATCAAAAAACGAATTCAATCAGGGGGAGCACACTATCTAAATTTGGTAGGGAAGAATGTCATTATTAAGTCGGTGTTTTCCTCCCTTCCTGTGTAAATTGGGTTTGGGCACCACACACCCAAGAGTGTCATCCATAATATAAGTAGCATGATCTGAAAATTTTTATGGCATGGTGGAAAAAAAATGAGATTCGATTCCACTTGGTGAATTGGAATATAGTTAGATTACCAAAAAATCTGGGAGGATTGGTACTAAAATATCTTGAATACATGAACCTTGCCTTGGGTTTAAAGCTAGTCTAGTGACTCCTATATCATTCAAAAGAGTGGTGGAAGAAATCATTCCTATGGTTCCATAAGAATCAACTACTTCGGTAGGAGAACGAAGCATGGGAAGGACAGGGAACTAATATTTGGAATTTATGTAAAATCATAACTCCCATAGTATTGGATCATCTTGGATGGAAAATAAGGAATGGAAGGTGAATCCATCTTTAGAAACATTGGGTTCCCTCTGTATCATTGGCTAATGAAGATTAAGGTGTTCGAGATCTAGAAAATTGGATGGAAGAGAAGGGACTTCACAATTTGGTTGGTATTTTATCTTGGGATGATGAGGGTGTTTGGAGGGGTTATAATTTCACCAATTTCCCACCTTATATTTCCCAATCGTGGCTTTCTTTTCTTAGATCTCTAAAAGGATTCGTGTCGATGGCCTCTCATCGTTTGGACCGTCGAATATGATCGGGAGGTAAGTTGATACACTACATAGTTAAGGAAGGATATGAATCCATTATTAAACATCTCTCTCACCCCCAATCCTCTTGGACATGGGGAAAAAATTGGAATAGGGATGGTCTTCCTAAGGCCAACACATTTTTTGGGAGCTAGTACAAGGGAATATTTTGACTATAGAAAACTAAAAAAAAAAAAATGATGCAACGAACTTCATGATGTGTTCTTTCCGGAGTGGCTGAAGAAGATACCAAACATGTATTTTGTTAGTATTCCTTTTCAATAGAAGTGTGGAAAATTGTCTTGCATCTAATTGGAAAAATATAAAGCATTCCTTTGGATTGGTCTGGAATGTTTGAAAAATGGAGATCTCTATACCTATTGCAATGCAGTTTTGACTCAACAATAATTCGATATTGGATTTCCATCCCCAAATATTTGTGTTAGTCGACCTATCTCTCTTGAAATCACCCTATCTTTAAGAACATTAAGTTGAATCTAGCTTCAGCTGCCATGAAAGTGAGTCAATTTGTTTTTGAATTCATATCATCTAGAGGTTATGATCTATTTGATCTTGAAGATCTCTTGAATGATGAAAAATAGTGGCTCAAATTTTGCAAGCCTTATGATCATGTTGGTAGCTTCAAGTCTAGTAATGTTAATCCTTCCTTTCTAATTAGAATGACAGGATATCAATTCCTGGAATAGTCACATCGTTCCCTAGGAAATTACCATCTCTTATTTGATGGATATTCGAAAGGAAACCTGGGAGAGGCAAGAGTGGTAGGGGTTCTTTATTGCCCCAATAGAGAAATGGAGATGAAATTTTCTTGAGGGATAGGTATAGCATCATATAACCAAGTAGAATCCTTAGCCCTATGGCAAAGACTGAAGACAATATTATTCAAGGGACTTAGTCAATTAAGTGTGTTTAGTGAATCAATGATAGTTATTCAAAAATTCCACAAAGTCAGAGAACACTTGGAAGAATATTTGCCACCAATTTTCCATCTAATGTTAATTTTAGGTATGTTCTATGCTAGAGTAATTTATTTCAATTTGTTTTCCACATTAGCAATCACATCAGCATAAAATAAACTGCAGATAGAACATAAATATAAATTGCAGAAGACAAGCCAAGACAAGAGGATACAAGATGTGGCGCTAGCTAGGGACAAACCCCAATATGGGGAAACCCTTGATCAATTCTTCTTTTATGTTCGTCAAAGTTTAGTAGAGAATGTGAGAGAGATAGTACATTTACAATAGAAGTCAATCACTTTGACTTTTGATATCAACATGAGATCAGTTGAAGACATATTGCTTCAACTGATTCTCTAAGGTGACTCGTTCGTCTATCATAGTGTTTCATCTCGTCTATTTGTTTCACATTACCGTGTGACACCTTGATGTACTGTCACATGTGTTGAACCTTGATGACTGAGCTGCTTCATCTTCATGTTGCTCATCATGTTGCATCTTTCGTGGTCTTATTCATCATCAAGCTTCCCATGCTCATGATTTCATTCATCATTATGCTGCACATGCTCATATCATCATGCATCATTATGCTACCCATGCTCGTATCATCATGTTGCTTATTATGCTGCCCATGATCTCATACATCATGCTTCCTTCCTTCGAAGACAGATGCTCCAGTTGTTTCGGCAGTTCCCGGTAGTTCTGGCTTATCCGGCAGTTCCGACAATTCCAACATTTCCGGCTTTTCTGGCTTTTCCGACTTTTCTAGCTTTTCTGGTATTTTCAGCTTTTCTGGCGTCTCCGGCTTTTCCAGTAGTTCCAGATTTTTCGGCAGTTCTAGCAGTTTCAGCTTTTCCAAATTTTCTAGCTTTTCTGGCTTTTCAGGTATTTCCGGATATTTCGGCTTTTCCGGCAGTTCCGACTTTTCTGGAAGTTCCGGATTTTCCAGTAGTTCCAACTTTTCCAGCAATTCCAGCTTTTCCAGTTTTTTCAATTTTTCTGGATTTTACAGTATTTCTAGCTTTTCTGGCTTTTCTGGCTTTTTCAGTAGTTCTGGCAGTTCTAGCTTTTCCGGATTTTCTGGCTTTTCCAACTTTTCCGGCTTTTCTTGCTATTTTGGCTATTCCGGCAGTTCCGACAGTTCCAGCTTTTCCAGCTCTTCCTTAGGATCTCTCCTCCTACTAAAACCCAAAGACAAGTAGAGAGAGGAAGAGATCCAAGTGTGTGTAGAAATGACTTGAAGTCCTCTTCTATTTATACTAAAATGTAGAAGTTGAATAGACATGACTATTGGGCTTCTGAGCCTACATAAGTTGCTGGCTGACTTAACAATTTGTCCATAACATAAATAAATTCATAACTTCATAAAATATCAGCTACCATAAATAATATGACCCACATGGAGTTTGGCCCTAGTTGCCAATTTTAACACTCCCTCTCAACTAGGGAGAACTCCATTCGTTGATCCATATGTCCAACTGTACTATCTCTACTATCAGTGCCCTACATTGCCCTGCTCAACTCAGCTCAGCTCAGCTAGCTCTGTTGGCTCTACTCAGCTCTGTTGGCTCTACTTTGCTCTACTGGCTCCGTTGGCTCTGCTCTTCTCTGCTCAGCTTTGTTGGCTCTGCTGGCTCTTCTTTGCTCTTCTTAGCTCTGCTGGCTCTACTCAGCTCTGCTCAACTTAGCTCTGCTAAACTATGAAGAAGAAGAATTGATCAAGAATGTGTCATACCATTCTCCACCGACCCGAAGTTAGTCTTAGAGTGTGTACCACTTGTCCCAGACCAATCTTCAACCGACACAAAGTCAATGTCATAGTAGGTACAACTCCTACCACTGGTCCCAGACTAGTACTCTATAGACTCGAAGTTAGTCTCAGAGTATGTACCATTGGTCCCAGACCATTCCTCAACTGACCCAAAGTCAATGTCATAGTGGGTACAACTCCTACCACTGCTCCCAGACCAGTACTCTAGCAACTCGAAGTTAGTCTCAGAGTATGTACCACTGGTCCCAGACCAATCCTCAACCAACCTGAAGTTAGTGTCATAGTGGGTACAACTCCTACCACTGGTCCCAAACCGGTATCATTGATCCCAGATCAATGAAGGTCATCCTAGCATAGGGAGTACAATAGATACAACAATGCGTCCATCGCTACTACTATGGTCCCTATCCTCATTTCCCTACTCATTGATCAGATGAGAGGTACTTCCCATGAGTCCCAGACTGCATGGGTAGGATGCCTCGACAGGAGAACTTAATAAATCTTGTCCTCACATGAGAACTAATCATCCTACTACACAATCACCATGGACAACACATCATCCAGGCATCATAGGAGAACTAATCATTCTGTTACACAATCTTCATGGAGAACACATCATCTAGACCTAACAGGAGAACCAATCATCCTACTACACAATCATCATGGAGAACACATCATCCAGACCTCACAAGAGAATTAATCATCCTACTACACAATCGTCATGGAGAACACATTATCCAGACCTCACAGGAGAATTAATCATCCTGCTACACAATCATCATGGAGAACACATCATCCAGACCTCACAGGAGAATTAATCATCCTTCTACACAAGAGAGCGAATCATCTTGTCCCACAAGAGAGCGAATCATCTTGTTCACAGGAGATCGAATCATCCTGTCCACAAGAGAGCGAATCATCATGTCCACAGGAGAGCGAATCATCCTATCCCACAAGAGAGTGAATCATCTTGTCTCACAAGAGATCGAATCATCTTCTCCATAGGAGAGCGAATCATCTTGTCCATAGGAGAGCGAATCATCCTGTCCCAGTGTGCACCACCAGGGGAGGGTGAGTCACCCTATTGTCGTATGTTGCTCCTGTAAGAACCACAAGCCCCCAGAGCTCAATGTATACAACATGCAGGACCCTTGTAAAAGGGTCTCTTGACGACTCCAAGTCGTTCGGGAAAATCACATATTTGATCTTTCCCACGGGGCTTAGACAAAGTGTAGTGACCTGTACATCATCTCATAGTGATGGAGCTTCCTTGCTCATAGATTTACCATATCCTAGATAAGGTAGTATCTGATGTCTATCTGCTTAAGCAATCTTCAAATATGGGATTCCTCAATAATCGAATCCCACCTCTGGTTGTCACAGAGAATCACAGTGGTACAAACAACTCACTTGAAGAGCTTCCCCAACCAGGAAGATTCATACAAGATCATACTCGTAGATATGTATCCGGTCTCAATGGTGCTTATAACAACTGACTTTTGCTTCCTGCTCATCCATGATATCGAAGCATAATCCAAAGAGACAACACTAAGAAGTTCTCTAATGATCCTCCACACTGCCTGCCCAATCAACATTCGAATAATCATGCAATTTCATATTTCCGGCAGTGTACCTTAATCCATGAGATATTGTACCCCGAATACATCTCAGAAGATTCTTGAAATCAATCCAGTGAGGTTCAACCAAATATAAGCTCACCATGCTAACTACAAAACATATGTCCAGATGAAATTTCACCAAGAACATCAACGTGAATGAGTTTATGAGATTCAGAGGCATTTCCCAAATCTGGTCCAACATCACTACCATATAACTTCTAAAAGTTAAGATCATCGAGGTAGTCATAGGCTTGCAGTTCACCATTCCACATCTAGAATCCAAATCCCTCTTACTTCTGCAAATGAGAGAGTTTGCACCTGTTAGAAGTAGGTCATCCTCATAAGGTGTTGGTATGAGAGGTTTATCATCCACAACCTTCAGATGGTTTCTATCTGTTTCACTCCTAGTGAATCTTAGCTTTATCAGACAGCTATTGATCTTCTCATACTATGCCCGAGGTGTTTTACTTCAAGTCACAGAGGGCTTTCTTCCACTTGCATATGCGAGATTCCTGATTATCAATCTCAGACCCCTTAGATTGTTCCAGACCTATCGACCTGCTACATGAGGGGAATGGCCCCTTGTAACATTTTCCTTTGGTACATCTCAGACATGTACTTTCATGCTCCTTTTGAATTCAGGCATCCCTATCACCATCTGACTCATAGACCTTCGGTGCTACGTGACAATGTACATGGTCCCCAGCGGACTTCCTGCAATTTGATACAACCCTAAACTCAAAAACATCTTTAAAAATTCTATTCCAAACACGTACCTTTCCATCGATGAGTGCCACACTAAAGCCTTTGACTTCCATTTCCCATATGGACACCAGGTTCTTTGTTGGGTTGTGTTATATTCTTTCCACGACTGGCCCACGTAGTTGACTAGGGGGTTAGAGGGGGCCTGGAGCCCCCCTTTGTTGCGTCAATTATGTAGTGGGGGGGCAGTCACAGGGGGTTTGAGGCATACCTGTAACCCCACTTTATGGGGCCTTTGGTTTTGGACCCTATGTTAGGATGGGTGGACCCACCTATGATTTTGTGCATGATTTTCGCAAATATTTTTTGGACGCGATGGTTTTTGGTCCATGGTATTGGATGCTTCGGCCTGTATAAATATGTATTGTAACATTGAAAGGAACATAATGAAAAATCAAGCTGGTGGTCCCGGTTTTGGGATCCAGGGGAAATATCTCTGTATATGTGTTCTATGTGTTATGCTCTCGCATTGTTTATTTTTTGTGTTTTAGAATTCGTATTCAGGTAATTTTTGTACAGGGTTAAAACCTACATTTTGTATCGGAGTAGTTTTGGCTTTAAGGAAATGCCTTTGTTGTTAAGGGGTTTCGCTCGGGCCTGTGGTAGACCCCGTTCAGTGGGAGATCTGCGAGATCGATTATGGTGGTGAAAGAAGATGGCGAGCAATGGAAAGATAGAGATCAAGAAATTTAATGGTTAGAGTTTTGATTTGTGGAAACCCAAGATGGAGGATCTGTTGGTGGATAAAGATCAGTGGATCGTGGTAGATCCAAGTACTAAACCAGCGGGAGTATCCGATGAAGAATGGAAGAAGTTGGATCGAAAGGCAAAAGCATAATACGATTGTATGTCTAAAATTCAGTATTGCTGAATGTATTAGGGGAAGCTACAACGAAGGCTTTGTGGGACAAGTTAGGGACTTTGCACTAATCTAAGTCTCTGGTGAATAAACGATTCCTGTGAAAAAAGTTATATAACCTGAGGATGAAAGATGGAGACTCAATGACAGAGCCTCTAAATGCATTTAATACCGTGATAAGTCCATTAGAATCTGTTGATATTAAAATTTCAGATGAGGATAAGTGCATCAGTTTTTTGTGTTCTCTACCAGATTCGTGGGATAGTCTGGTTATTGCAATAGGTAGCAATACAACTGCCTTGCAGTTTAATGAAATAGTCTCATCCTTGCTGACGGAGGAGATGAGGTGGAAAAATATGGACAACCAGAATGGTGATGCCTTGTTTGTACGAGGACGGTCCCAGAACAGAAACAAAAATAAGTCATCGAGTGGAGATCTAAATCTAGAGGGAGATCTAAATCTCCAGGAAAACCTACAAAGGTGGTGTGCTGGAAATGCGGAAAGGAAGGGCACTTCAGAAGGGAGTGTAAATCTAAAGCTCCTGATAAAGGAAAGGGATCTGATGATGCTCCTTCTGCAGAGGCGAAAACCACCTCAAATAAAGGTGGGGATGTGTACTTGGCTTCTTCAAGTACACATGTAGATCATGAGGCATGGTTAATTGACTCAGGTGCATCCTTTCACTTCACTCCCCATAGAGAGCGGTTCTGCGAGTATGAGAAATACGATGGTGGTGATGTCTTCTTAGGAGATGATAGGAAGGCTAGAATCATTAGTCGCGGAAAAGTAAAGTTGAAGTTGCAAGGTGGAAGGGTTAGAACCCTTCCGGTTGTTCTGCATATTCCTGCATTGGCCAGAAATCTGATTTCTGTAAGCAAGTTGGATGATGCAGGTGTAAAAACAGTGTTCGAGAAGCATACCTACAAAATGGTTCGAGGAGCACTGGTATTGATGCAGGGAGATCAAATTAGAACTCTGTACAAGCTGCAAGGTAGCACTATTATTGACGGGTGCAACAGTTCTACAGTTCCTGAAAATGGAGCAGAAAATCTAGTGGTCTCTAGAGAGAAGACCATGTTGTGGCATCAAAGGCTTGTACATATTGGAGAGAAGGGCCTTTGAAAATACTTCATGGTTAAGGTATGGTAGAAGGTATGAGTAATAGCTCTCTGGATTTTGATTTCTGTGAAAATTGTGTATATGGGAAGCAGAATCGGGTGAGTTTCCCCTCAGGTGGTAAGAGGACGAAACAAATATTAGAGCTTGTGCACAGTGATGTGTTTGGACCTGTGAAAGTTCCATCACTGGGTAAGTCTATGTACTATGTATCATTTATAGATGACTTCTCAAGGAATACATGGATATATTTCCTCAAGAAGAAATTTGAAGCCTTTGACAGGTTTAAAGAATTTAAGGCTCTCGTGGAGAATCAGACAAAGAAGAAGATAAAGGTGCTGAGGACAGATAATGGTGGAGAGTTTTGCAACAAGGAATTTGAAGAATTCTGTAAGAAGTGTGGTATAGCATGACATAAGACTACTCCATATACACCTCAGCAAAATGGAGGTGCGGAAAGAATGAATAAGACGTTGATGGAAAGGGCGAGAAGCATGCTTAGTGGTGTCGGGTTAGGACAGGAATTCTGGGCAGAGGCAGTGGATACTGTATGTTACCTGGTCAATAGGTCACCTTCATCAGCGTTGGAGGATAAGACTCCACAAGAGGTATGGACTGGTAAGAAACCCTCTCTTTCACATTTGAGGGTATTTGGATGTGATGCATATATACATGTTCCAAAGGAGAAACGAACCAAGTTGGAGAGTAAATCTGAAAAGTGCATCTTTATTGGGTATAAGGATGGTTTAAAGGGCTATAAGCTTTGGAACCCAGACACACGGAAGGTTGTGTATAGCCGAGATGTGGTGTTCAGAGAGGTAAAAGATGTTATTAAACATGAATTCCAACCAAAGCAACCTGAGAAGAGAGCTTGAGCTTAAGGAGGAAGAATCGGACTCTACAGTAGAGGAGGAATCAGAATATGAAGAGCCACAAACTCCGGGTTTGAGAAGACCAGTTCGAGAAAGAAGACAGCCAGAAAGGTATTAGTCCATCTACTTTCTGTTCAAATTTTTCTTTATCTATTATTGACGATGATCCCAGAACTATGAAGAAAGCAGTAGATTCAGAGGATGGCAAACTTTGGAAAGAGGCATGGTTGATGAAATGGCATCTTCGCACAAAAATGAGGCTTGGGATCTAGTGGAGTTGCCGGCTGGAAGGAAACCCACTGGCAGCAAATGGGTGTTCAAGAAGAAGACAAATGCAGAAGGAAGGGTGGAGAAATACAAAGCTCGATTGGTAGCAAAAGGTTATTACCAGGTGTTGGGAATTGATTTTGGTGATATTTTTTCTCCTGTTGCCAAGGTAACTTCTATTAGATTACTTTTATCTGTTGCTGCTACTTTTTATTTTGAGGTAGAAAAGATGGATGTGAAGACAACATTTATTCACGGGGATCTGGAAGAGGAAATCTACATGAAGCAACCTGAAGGCTTTGCAGTGAAGGATAAGAAAGAACTAGTATACAAGTTAAAGAAGTTTCTGTATGGATTAAAACAGTCACCAAGGATGTGGTATCATAAATTTGATACATTTATACGGGGACTTGGCTTCACTAGAAGCAAATCAGATCATTGTGTGTATTTTAAATTAATTGGTGACTGTGTTATTTATCTAGTCTTGTTCTAGTCTTGTATGTGGATGATATGTTGCTGGTTGGAAATGACAAAGAAATTATCCAGGATTTTAAGACCCAATTGTCCTCCAAATTTGACATGAAATATCTTGGTGCTGCAAACTATATTTTGGGCATGGAAATTAAAAGAGATCGGGCAAAGAGGAAGCTCTGGTTAAACCAGAGGAAGTATGTCAAGACAATACTGTAGAGGTTTAATATGTAGGATAGTAAACTGGTGAAGGTTCCTATTCCTGTAGGTGTGAGGTTATTTGCTAAACAGTGTCCCGAGACACAAGAACAGGAAGAGGACATGTCCTGTGTTCAATATGCAAGTGCATTCGGTAGCTTGATGTATGCAATGGTTTGTACTAGACCAGACATTGCACATGTAGTGGGAGTATTGATCAGGTTTATGTCAAAACCAGGGAAGGAGCACTAGACAGTAGTGAAGCGGGTTTTCAGGTATTTGCGTGGCACTAGTGATTCTGGTTTGTGCTACCAAGGAAGACCAAGATTGGACAGAGTGTTGGATATTCGTGGCTTTGACGATGCAGACTGGGCTAGAGATCTGGATCAGAGAAGATCTACAAGTGGGTATGTGTTTAACCTATTTGTAGGTGTAGTCAGTTGGATGAGTAAGAAACAATCTGTAGTGGCACTATCAACTACAAAGGTAGAATACATGGCAGCCACTCATGCAAACAAGGAAGCAGTTTGGTTGCAGAGATTGTGTTCAAATATGGGGTTAATACAGGGAGATATGAGGATAGACTGTGACAGCGAAAGTGCAATTTTCTTGGCAAAGAACCCTGCATATCATTCAAAGACAAAGCACATTGATGTCCAGTATCACTTTATGAGGGATATGACAGAAGACAAAAAGGTGTTGCTAGTAAAGGTGGAAACTTTGAAGAATATTGTAGATGCATTGACAAAATCTATGAGCTCTGAGAAGTTCTCTTGGTGTAGAGAGACAATGGGCATTTCAGGGCTGGAAAAATGACTAAGCTCTTTTGTGGCCCCGTGTGGAAAGAAAACAACAAGTGGGAGAATGTTGGGTTGTGTTATATTCTTTCCACGACTAGCCCACGTAGTTGACCAGGGGGTTAGAGGGGGGGGCAGAGGCCCCCTTCGTTGCGCCGATTGTGTAGCAAGGAGGGGGGGTCACATGGGGTTTGAGGCATACCCATAACCCCACTTTATGTGGTCCAGGGTAGCGCCCCGGAAAATTTTGGTTTTGGACCCTATGTTAGGATGGGCGGACCCACCTATGATTTTGTGCATGATTTTTGCACATGTTTTTTGGACACGATGGTTTTCGGTCCATGGTATTGGATGCTTCAGCATATATAAATATGTATTGTAACATTGAAAGTAATATAATGAAAAATCAAGCTGGTAGTCTCGGTTTTGGGATACAGGGGAAATCTCTGTGTATATGTGTTTTATGTATTATGCTCTCGCATTGTTTATATTTGTGTTTTAGAATTCGTATGCAGGTAATTGCTGTACAGGATTAAAACCTACATTCTTCTTGTGATCAGGTACATAAAAGTGATTCGGGGTTCCTTTCTTTCTTTGAAGAGTCGACCATTTCCTTGATGACCTGCATTACCTTCGGACACTCCTTCGCATAATGGTCGATCTTATTGCAACCAAGGCATCCACCTTTCCTTCCAACCTTAGATTCAAACTTCCCAATGAGTCATCTTCAGATGGGCCACCAGAAACTTCCTCTACACCATTCTGATAATATGTTCTGCTTCGACTTCACCCTTTGTGAACATAGAAGAGAGATGTGTGTTGGTTACACAATTGTCGTTACGCCAAAACCCGCAGGTGATAGTAAACAGACACATCGCTAGATTTAAGCACATGCTAAGAAACACACGGGGAGCATTGACCTTCTACATCACCATTAACGGGGAGCCAACAATCTCCCCCCCAACGCAAGCCCAGTGTGTTTCGAACTCGAGACCTCTGGCTCTGATACCACTTGTTGAAGACACAATTGTCGTTACACCAAAACCCGCAGGTGTTAGTAAACAAACACATCACTAGATTTAAGCACATGCCAAGAAACACATGGGGAGCGTTGACCTTCTACAGTACCATTAATGGGGAGCAAACAATGTGGAACCCATTGATCCTTTTGTCTTGTCCCTATTGTCTTTGGTGATTGCTCTTTCACTCTTGCTTGGGCATTGTCTTCACCTCACCTCTGATAACATGTTAATTTTAGGTATGTTCTATGCTAGAGAAATTTATTTCAATTTCTTTTCCACATTAGCAATCACATCAACATAAAGTAAACTATAGATAGAACATAAATATAAATCGCATAAGACAAGCCAAGACAAGAGGACACAAGATGTGGCGCTAGCAGGGACAAACCCCAATGTGGGGAAACCCTTGATCAATTCTTCTTTTATGTTCTTCAAAGTTCAGCAAATAAAGAGAGAGAAATAGTACATTTACAATAGAAGTCAACCACTTTGACTTTTGATATCGGCATGAGATCAGTTGAAGACATATTGCTTCAACTAATTCTCTAAGGTGACTTGTTCACCTATCATAGTGTTGCATCTCGTCTATTTGTTGTACATTTCCGTGTGACACCTTGCTGTCCTATCACATGTGTTGAACCTTGATGACTGAGTTACTCTCATCTTCATGTTGCTCATTATGTTGCATCTTCCATGGTCTTATTCATCATCAAGATGCCCATGCTTATTAGTTTAATTTCTTAAGTGTCATTGCTTGATGAAGATAAAATAACTATAATATATTCACAAGTAATTAACATAGTTAAGAAATAAAGTACTTGTATCAATTGCACTAAACAATAAACACTACTAACTAACACTAGAGATATTTGTCATGCAAAAGAATTGTTGATTACCATTGAAACCTCGCCTACAATTCTATATGTCCTTTTGAAACCCTAAAAAATCTCTTTCTATACCTCCATCTCACTTCACCTTAATAAAAAAATATATACTCCTAAAATAATTTTGTTTTAATTATAATCCAATTTTAAATATGGTGAGTTCATTCACATAATGGTAGAGAAGTGATTTCAATTTTAATAAATCTTTCGAATATAAATAGTTTATTTACATAGTTATAAAAATATAAAATATAATATTTTAAAGTAGCTTTTTTTAAATCAAAATTCATCATTATTTTTATTTTATTTTGTGTATCCGAGAAAAAATTATGTTGACAATGATATTTAGATGGAATGAGGCTAAAAACTTCATATCTTTGTATTTGTAATAATTATGTTAGTAATGATAATAATAAATTTCTATTGATATTCAATATAAAACACAATTACAATTGATATTCTTTAAAACAGTTTGTGGACTTTTTCCATCCTATCAAAACTTGCTGACATTGCAAGCCCAAAAACAACTACCAATTTTACCAAAAAAATACAATAATTATGCTAGAGTGAACAAGTAGCATCGAGAACTAACCAATATACAAAAAAACCATATTCTAACAGGTTTGTATAACCACTATGTAGTTGATCTCCATGAGAATGAAGGTAGAAAATAAAATATGCTATAAAATATAGACACAGAGGAAGCAAGATAACATGATAGCAATTTTGGAGAACAGAAGGTAAGATAAAGAGTCATTCATCTATAACAATCACTAGTTGTTCTGGAGAGGAATTTTCACTAACTATGTTGATTGAGGTAGCATTGATAACTTCTTCTCCATTCTAGGGTGCAGTGGAGTTTGTATATACGCATGTGGTAGTGTAGCGCTCTATTTTATCAAACGCATCACCATGTCATCCATGTTATATTGGATGTCTCTCATTATCCTTTTCAATTCCTCCTGGCCAACAAAAGGGCTTATAGTTGTCTACTTGTTTATCCTGTAGCACCATGTGCAACAAAGTAGTCATTTGTCTACGTTGAAATATCGAATGCAATAAATATAACCTTCGCTTCTTCCATTTCCCTGGATCAAGTACCTACTTAGTTTTGTTTGTGCAAAGTTCAAAGTCAGAATGATACATTTTCTCACCAAATTCCTTTGGTTCCAGAGTTTGAATCTCTTGTCAAACCTCTAGAGGCACAACATCGAAGAAATTGGTTAGTAACTCCCAACCAAAAAGACGATGCTATCTAGAAGAGGAAGCCCATGTTGAACCTCCCATGCGGCTAATTAAACATTGCCTTGGCACCTTGCGAAATAAGAGCCTGCAAAAAATTTATACACAATACTTTTGGAACATCCCCTAGAGGTTTTTAACTAAACGACTAAATAAGGTCCAACCACAAATACCTAGATAACCACCGACAGAGACGGTGGCAACTAAGAATAAACTGATCTCATCATGATATTAACGTCATCTGAGAAAAAATATATTAACAATAATATTTAGTTGAAACGAAAAATTTTCATATCTCTATATTTATAAAATAATAATAATAGTTTTAAACAAAATTAAATATACCTTT
This sequence comes from Pinus taeda, assembly GCA_000404065.3. NCBI lineage: Eukaryota > Viridiplantae > Streptophyta > Pinopsida > Pinales > Pinaceae > Pinus > Pinus taeda. The sequence continues at coordinate 49,407 of APFE030314619.1, forward strand.
TAAACATTTTATTAAAAAAAATCAATTATAAAATAATATAAATTGGTGTCATTAGTTTATCTTTATTTCTCTTTCTAATTAATTTTAATAATTTTAATTTTATTTAATTTGTAATTAATTATATTTTATACTTTACACTTCACAGTTTATGTTAATTTAAAAAATAAATTCATACAAGTAATAGCTATATAATAGACCTTTTTTTTATTAAATCTATATTATAAATTTATATTAACGAATTAAATAAAATTTAATATTATATCTCAAATTTTAACACGTGTTTTATATTAATTTATATTTCTTCCCATTTAAAAAAAAAAACAACAAAAAGTACCATCCCATTTTCCTTCAGCATTTTATAAGAGAGCAATTCTTTTTAATATAGCTTTTTTAATCCAATTATTTTTATGGCTTCCTTTCTTTTAAATAATATATATTCAATCACATGGTTTTGACCATTTCATAAGAGGGCAAATTCTTTTTCACATAGTTTTTAAATCAAATTATTTTTACCTCCGCCTTTTTTTTATTTAAATGGTGTAAATTCAATCACATGGTTGTTATTTATGATAAATTTGGTTATTTCATTTTTTTTATATTTGATTATTTCAATTTTTTTTTATAAATGGTTTGGAGAAACCATATGAATTATCACAGTTTTTTTTTATTGGCCATATTTTTAATTTTCTTAATTTATTAAGTTAATTTAATTATAGCGTATTTTTTTCCCTATTTTTTTATCACAACGATTTTGAAGAATGATAATTAAATTTTTTTTTTGAGGTCAAATAAACTACATTAGTCTTAATAAACATTAAACATAATCATCATTATTTCATTATTCTACATATTATTTCATTATTCTACATAAATTGTTTTGAAAAACGATATGAATTACCAAACACAGATAAATAATCCTTACAAAATTTAAAATTTAAAAATAAAATTCAAATTCAACGATGATCATAATATAAACAGCTCCTTACATGATACACACCAATGCTTACATAGACGTTTAACTTATAAACTAGCACTTGCACCAGATGTTGCAAAGGAAACGCGGTAAGGCATAAATTGAAGAAAGCAAATAGAGCAAAAAAATACTTTGATAAAGAATAAGAATATATTGAACATTCAAATCAATGCCCCATTAACTGGAACCACTTAGTAGACATTCCATACAAAATGGGCATATGATCCAAGAACATTGGTGCATAAGAGAGCCATTTAAGATATAGAAGCTATCTTGTTTAGCCATTTAAAATATAGAAGCTTCGAAACCTTTGTATATGAGCTATTGTCAAAGGACTGCCCTTGTCCTCAGAACCATTATCATTAGTACCAAGGAGATTAGGACCTTCCTGATCTTAATGATTTCATTTGGTTATGTAAAAGCCCCATGTATTTCATTGCTTGATCATTATGTAAAAGGTTACACCTTCTCTGGAAATTTAAAGTCGAAAATTTAAAGGCTATCATCATATTTTGGTCTTCAACGCTGATTGGCATGCCATGAATCTGTGGGTTTTTTTTGGAGTTATCTAGGCGACCTTGCCCAATCTTTTGTTTGAAATCCCGTTAGTTTTTGTTGTTGGGGTTTCTGGTTTTTTTTTTTGCTGGTGCGCCCTTTGCGGTTTCTTGGCAGGCCTGCCTGTTCTGCTCACTTGTTGGCCTCTTAGCCATTTTTCTGATTCGTTGTGAGACATTAAATGTTCAGCCTAACTAATGTTTTTAACATAACACGTTCCCATCTTACATTCATTCTGATCTTGCATACTGTTTTTAAACATATCAATATTTATTGTATGCATACATTGCTTTTAGTCCATGGAAAATTATAGTGGACAAATCTCACAATAATGGTCTTGTATTTCTATAACTCTGTTCTTGACATATTTAGGAACCTATAGTTTCATGGCAATCTCCAAATTATTCTCTAGAATAGAGGTGAACTGAAGTCCATCTTTCTATATTCTAAAGAAGGAGGTCCTATCCCAGCTCGGTCAGGGGGTGACAGCATCAGTTCAATGGTCAGGGTGGAAATTTAGGCAGAGTTATAGGCTCTTGGAATTGCCTGGAGGTGCAGAGGAAGAAAGAGACACAGAGAATCCTATAATTTGGGTGCAGAGAAAAAAGAGAACCACACAATTGGGTTGCAAAGAAAGAAGTGAAGGAAATGGTAGTCATTGTGTGGATTTGTGTGTTGTTCTTATTGTCATTTTATCATAATGGGGTTTCAACTTCACAGGATAACTACCTTATAGACTATGGATCAAAAAGTAACACAACAGTGGGTGGACGGATCTTCACTACAGATACCCCCTCCTCATATATGTCAATTGCCACCAATGAAGGCATCTTTGCTAACACTACAAATTCCAATCTACAGGTTCCTTCTGGTATCTATTTGACAGCTAGAGTATTTACTCAGAAGTCATCCTATACCTTCAGTATTGGGCACCAGGGCAGACACTGGGTACGTTTACATTTCTTTCCATTCTCTTATCAAATGTACAATCTTACAAGTGCCATATTTTCAGTAGCCACCCAAGACTTTGGTCTATTGTACAATTTCCAAATCCAGAATAGTTCAATTGTGATGAAGGAATATCTCATCAATGTAAATGAACAAACATTGGTCCTAACATTTATTCCCTCCAATAATTCCTTTGTGTTTTTCAATGCCATTGAAGTTGTTCCTGTGCCGAACACTCTTGTTTCATACACAACTCAAGCTGTGCCCCTACCTAATACTTACAGTGGGCTATCTGAGCATGCTTTTGAAACAATTTACAGACTTAATATGGGAGGACCATTGATTACCCCTGACAATGACACCCTTGGGAGATTTTGGGATCCTGCTACAAGCTTCTTAGCTTCAAAATCGCTTACTGAGAGATAAGGTTCCATTTTTGCTGATGTCGTTTGACATTGAAAGTTTTGGGCCGAAAATAATTCTGAGTAGACTTAGAAAGTTTCAAAACCGCGTGAGCCTTCCAAAAAGACTTTTCCATAAATTCAGGGCTACAAAACCTTTTTCATGCTCGTTCTTACATTCATTCTGATCTTGCATACTGTTTTTAAACATATCAATATTTATTGTATGCATACATTGCTTTTAGTCCATGAAAAATTAATTGCAGTCCTACTCTGCTTTCATTTGCAAAGCCATCATTCCAGGACTTGATGTAATGGCCATTTGATTATGTGGTAGAAAGTTAGAAGAGAAGTTTTGACACTGTAGGTAGTGGTTATATGCGTTGGTTATAATGGAAAAATCTCACAATAATGGTCTTGTATTTCTATAACTCTTTTCTTGACATATTTAGGAACCTGCAGTTTCATGGCAATCTCCAAATTATTCTCTAGAATGGAGGTGAACTGAAGTCCATCTTTCTGTATTCTAAAGAAGGAGGTCCTATCCCAGCTCAGTCAGGGGGTGACAACATCAGTTCAATGGTCAGGGTGGAAATCTGGGCAGAGTTATAGGCTCTTGGAATTGCCTGGAGGTGCAGAGGAAGAAAGAGACACAAAGAGAATCCTATAATTTGGGTGCAGAGAAAAGAGAGAACCACACAATTGGGCTGCAGAGAAAGAAGTGAATGAAATGGTAGTCATTGTGTGCATTTGTGTGTTGTTTTTATTGTCATTTTATTAGAATGGGGTTTCAACTTCATAGGATAACTACCTTATAGACTGTGGATCAAAAAGTAACACAACAGTGGGTAGACGGATCTTCACTGCAGATACCCCCTCCTCATATATGTTAATTGCCACCAATGAAGGCATCTTTGCTAACACTACAAATTCCAATCTACGGGTTCCTTCTGGTATCTATTTGACAGCTAGAGTATTTACTCAGAACTTGTAGCTCTAGCGCAAACGCAATTAAGAAGTGAAATCTAACGAGGGGTATTTGCAACACAAATTTAATCAATCCACTTAATCACTAATGTTGTAAATAAATAGAAAGGAACCCTGATAAGTCGTAGCTCACAAAGTTATCAAGCTCCACAGCAATCATATCCATGAAAATGCTGTAAATATTTCTGTTTTGAGATATAGATGTTAGTTTGTAACTACCACTCTCAATCCACAGGACAAAACATAAATGTATCAGAAATTATACTTACTTCCTGTAAGAATCAGCAACCCCTTTTCTTTCTAGGCACTTGAAGCCCATGGACTCGAAGAAAACAAGCACAGATTCTCGAGGTCCTTGATAAACCACCTCTCCTTCAGAAATTAAGATGATGTCATCAAATAATTTATATGTTTCAGGGGCAGGCTGCAAAAGAGAGATCAACATTGTCGCATCCAAGAGATGGATAATTTGGCGAAAACACTTGATGATCTAGAAAGTCATAGCACTGTCCAATCCGGTTGAAATTTCATCCATAAATAGAGCTCTTGCATGACCGACCAACATTTATCCTGCACAGATCTTATCAAACGATCAGACAATTGCTTTCGCACTACTATATTATGCAAATGAAAATTTTCAGTGGTGCCAAGGAACTATTCTTGCTTAGCCCACCAGTGGTAACTCTCTTCTTCTGGTTAGGATGTGCAAGAATCTTTTAACAAGAGGCATAGATATTGATGGTAAGATGATAGCTTTACTCTGAGAAATAACAAATTTGAAATGAGGCATAATACCTTGACCCGTTTTGCTTGATGACCCTTTAGTGAATGGTTTATGTTGATTTGAAAGGTAGAGAGCCATGGTGATTACACACACTAATATCACTGAACCCAATGAGATGCAAACAATCGTTGTTGTTGACACAGAAGCTGTCCATTTACACAATCAATAGATAACACTATCAATATAATCTAAAGGATATTTAATACAAATCTATGGAATCTGATTTGTAATATCTAGTTCTGTTTTCACCTTTTGGTTGTCTGGCAGATATCCCACAAAGTGATCCGATCCAATAACCACAGAGACCTGGATTTCCAAAAAAACTGAGGCAAAAATCGTTCCCATCAGATAAAATGTACAGACTTGACAATATCAAGAAGAAAACTGAATTTGATCTAGAAATAAAATGTGTTCATTATATCTACACCTTTCTAGGGTAAACCTTGTAAAGTTCTGTGTGACAGGAATATTTCCAGACAAATTGTTGTAGTAGAGGTTTCTGTAAAACAAATTGATCGTTTCCAGTATGAATAACTACGAGTTGATATACGAGGATTATTTCCTCTGTAATTTCACGATGAAATGAACAAAAAATAGCACCAATTTGTTCTTCATGTCTTTGAAACCTTCATAAGAGGTGCCCTGAAGCCAATAAAAATAGAGGATGCAGTTATGAGAAGGGATGGTCCCTTTAGACATCAATCTGAAAAATGATTTTTGAAGAATAGTAAAAGCCCTCCATAATGTCATTATCTAGCATTTGATGTGATTTTGTTGAGAAGGTTTAGTGGCAACCCTCCATGTGATCCTATTTTTGTCTAGCAGCTGAAGCAAAGGAAGTTCATCCAAGAAAAGTATGCAGCTCCTTTGTGTTGGCACCATTGGTTAAGGGTGACAGTACCCTTGGAAGTCTGGAAGATAGAAGAAGTGCGAGGCACTTTGGAGCAGACCCCTGTAGCAGCCTGTATGAACATAAAATTAGAGGTATGGTATCTCTCAAGGTGCCTCATGAAGAACACATTGGAAGAAGGATGTGCATGGATGATCCTATTTTTGTCTAGCAGCTGAAGCAAAGGAAGTTCATCCAAGAAAAGTATGCAGCTCTTTTGTGTTGGCACCATTGGATAAGGGTGACAGTACCCTTGGAAGTCTGGAAGATAGAAGAAGTGCGAGGCACTTTGGAGCAGACCCCTGTAGCAGCCTGTATGAACATAAAATCAGAGGTATGGTATCTCTCAAGGTGCCTCATGAAGAACACATTGGAAGAAGGATGTGCATGGCTGATCCTATGTCTTGGCGAGCACGATGAGCAGAGGGAACTGTGAGGACCCTGATTTTGGCATCTTGATTAGGTCATTGGGCACTTTGATGCGTTGAGCCAGGATCTTATGAAAGACAGTCTTATGAATATGGATGCCTGGATGCGAAGGACCCCTCCTCATCATGGATTGGGTAATTTAATGCATATTACCCATTTAATGCAGTAATTTAATTTTTTTAGGTACTTTTGATAAACAAAATCAAAATTCTGATGTTTGATACTTCCAACAGTCTCTAACTCAGTTTCGAATTCCCTCAAACTTTGTGGATAGTGTGTGTATAGTCTTTTAATAGCAACTGGCTTACAGTTCTTAAGATCACATCTGTAAACTGTGCTTGTAGCACCATTGCCAATTATAAATTTCTCATTCAAATTTTCGGTCATTCTCATTATATCATCATACATGTATAGGGCCATATCCATGTGCAATATTACAAGCCTTGGAGAACTTGGTCAGGACATGCAAGAATCTTTTAACAAGAGGCATAGATATTGATGGTAAGATGATAGCTTTACTCTCAGAAATAACAAATTTGAAATGAGGCATAATACCTTGACCCGTTTTGCTTGATGACCCTTTAGTGAATGGTTTATGTTGATTTGAAAGGTAGAGAGCGATGGTGATTACACACACTAATATCACTAAACCCAATGAGATGCAAACAATAGCTGTTGTTGACACAGAAGCTGTCCATTTACATAATCAATAGATAACACTATCAATATAATCTAAAGGATATTTAATACAAATCTATGGAATCTGATTTGTAAAAGCTAGTTCTGTTTTCACCTTTTGGTTGTGTGGCAGATATCCCACAAAGTGATCCGATCCAATAACCACAGAGACCTGGATTTCCAAAAAAACTGAGGAAAAAATCGTTCCCATCAGATAAAATGTACAGACTTGACAATATCAAGAAGAAATCAAGCACATGGACTCGAAGAAATCAAGCATAGATTCTCGAGGTCCTTGATAAACCACCTCTCCTTTAGAAATTAAGATGATGTCATCAAATAATTCATATGTTTCATGGGCAGGCTGCAGAAGAGAGATCAACATTGTCACATCCAAGAGATGGATAATTTGCCGAAAACACTTGATGATCTAGAAATTCGTAGCACTGTCCAATCCGGTTGAAATTTCAGCCATAAATAGAGCTCTTGCACGACAAACCAACATTTCTCCTGCACAGATCTTATCAAACAATCATACAATTGCTTTGGCACTACTATATTATGCAAATGCAAATTTTCAGTGGTCCCAACGAACTATTCTTACTTAGCCCACCAGTGGTAACTCTCTTCTTCTGGCCTCCAGAGATTCGACGGCGCATCTGATTTCCAACCATTGTGTCTGCACAAATGTCCAAGCCTAGAACCTGGAAGAAATCAAGGACACGGCAATCTATGTCAATAATCTATATGCCTAAAAAACCTGATACATTCTCACCCCATAAGCTTTTGAAGAATAACCTTTAACACATAGTCCGTGAAAAAGCTAGTCCGTTGTCCCTCAATTGAAGTTTCCTGTAGGCAATAAGAAAAAATGATTCTGCAATAAGTGAGAATTTTTAAATCACAGAACTTGGGCAAAATAGCTAGTTTGAACGGGCGAGATAGGGTTAGTGGGACGCATGTAGCACTGGAGCCTGGTTCAGCTGCGCGGAGGGTTAGTGGGATGGATGTAGCACTGGAGGTTCATCTGCGTGGATGAAACTGTTCTACTCGATGCCAAATGAAATGCCCAAACCGTTTGGGCAACCCCTTTGAATCAACGGCTAAAATTGTTGCAATCGTCTAACATATAATCGTGTGGCTTACAAGATGACAGGTAGGCAGAGAGGGGAGTTGATTTCAGAGGGAAACGCCTTACGGCGTAATTAAAACAATAAATTAATATATATGGAATCTAATGTTCCGGTGAGGATTAATATCACACCTTTGTTATAATTTTTTTTTATAGAAGTTAGATATTAGTTTGATTTTCAATGTTACAAACTTTTTGGCATTCATGTTGCCACATTTGAAACATTTTAGAAGTCCCAATTTTTGTAAGATTGAATGATTATATATTATCCTAAAAATCATGATGGAAGTAATGTCATCTTCAAATAAACCAATTTGCACTTATACTTCATAACAAGAACATCTTCAAATAAATCAACTTGTAGTTATAGTTCATAACAGTATCATGTCAATTCCGGATCACGTGAAACATAAGACAGAAAGATGCACACCCCACAACACAAAACCTTTGCATTAATAAAAAGCATCGGATTACATTTTTAGGCCGATAGGCCTTCCTTTGAAAGAGACCTTCGTCGTCCTTTTCATTCCTACGCTGACACTTGGCGTCAACATTCAACAAGGAATTGTTCATATGTGTAATTGTAATTTGACACCTGCAACTTACCGGTATGTTCTATGAGTTATGTAACTCGCTGCAATGGTGGCACATTCTTTCAATGTAGCGGCAATTTCAGTTGGTGTGGTAATTTCAGCCACATTGCCGGAATGGTGGCACATTCTTCGGATGTAGTGGCAATTTCAGTGGCGCAATTATCAGTTGGAGTGGTAATTTCAGCCACATCTGCATACAATTACTACGCTGAGGCATCAAAATCGTCGTTGTGGTTGGAAAGGCAGTTGGTACAGTCGAAGCAGTGGCTTGGTACAAGTTGCTCTAGGTTGTTTCTTTACGTTTCCTTTATTAGCTGCCAAAATACTTCATTCACAGCAACGAAGGTCACATGAACGAACTTCTCTTAATCGTATTTACAGTGTACTTATTCACAGTGCTCTACTGCAATAATTGTGTCGGTTTATGCTCTTGCTGCTTCAATTTACATATCTTTTTTGGCTCGCTGAGCTTTCTTATAATTCTTCGTTCTTGGTTGCAGGAATTGACCTCGACAATGTCAATAAAAAAAGACCTTCAAAGGTTTTGAAGGCAGCAAAGAGTGTTTTTTAAAAAATAAATTGTTCACACTTAATGTGACTTCCACCAGTTAAAGTCTTGAAAATACAAGTTCTAGGCGTTTATTTGGAAACCCAACGACTGTACCAGGAGGCACATTTTCGATAGAAGTATTTCACACAGAAATCGTGCCTTCATCTCATGCGAGCATTGCTCCCATTCTTCATGTCGCTAATGAAATAGGATCGTTATGTCAAGTAAATTTTATTGTTTTGATAAATCACACAGGTGTGACCCAACCTCTTGTGGGAGAAGCATACACCAATTCAATAATTCTCTATTGGTACGTCTAAAAAGAGTAAGAAGTACTGCAACAACCTAAAAGAGTAATAATTATTTTCAAGACTGCTTTATCTTATGCTTTATATATATGTTTTTAGATTTCATTTTTATGATTCTACATTGGAGTACGCATTTTTATATTGTATTTAGAAAATATTTGGTCTTTGATTATCACCCTTTAGTTAATCACCAAGAAGAAATAAAATTGCTCATTTAAAGGAGAACCCTCTACAGCGTTCCCGCCTATGAGAGACATTCTTTTTATTGTCTAGATTGTTTGTTGAAAGTTGTACAATTTATCGGAGAGGAAATTAATCTTAATTTGAACCCATCATATGGTTCTTCAACTGCAAATTGCTTTGGCATTCTATGGAAAATAAGCATATTCATCAACAATCGCTACATACTCATTTTATATAATAGAAGTCATCATAATTCCCTTACGATTGTGTTTTAGGAAGCACATTCCTTTCTGGAAACATTGTTAAGGTTTTTCCTGCTCCATTTCAACCTAAGAGTTGAGTAAACATGTAATTTGTTTGGGTGGACGTGGGTAGTTTTGCTATTGCTCTTATTTGTTGTGTATTCAAGATCTAAGTTGGTTACATACCGGTATCAAAGACACATTTACTTATTTTCCTGGTTTGCAAAATTATATATAGATATCTATTAATGACTCAAGTAATTAATTTTACTACAGGTATCAAAGACACATTTATTTATTTTCCTGGTTTGCAAAATTATATATAGATATCTATTAATGACTCAAGTAATTAATTTTACTATTATTTTCTTATAAAATCCAGGACAGGAACTTATTCATTTATTTACTTTTCATTTTTTACTTGTACAAATTTCAATCGATTTTTTCTTTAACCCTTGTTGTAATCTGATTAGCGCACTAATCTTCTGGTAAATGCTGAAAAACCAATTGGATATTAGTTTTTTTTGGATGTTTCATTTTTTTCCTTCTGAGAAGTGCATGAGAAGTGTCCCCCAACTTTTAAGCTCCCATTAAAAAATACATTTTTTTTATGATAAATGTTGGAAAGCCAATTGGATTGATAGAACTTCAGTGCCCATTAACATTCGCGTTTTCAGTAAGCTCTGTAAAACGTAATAAACAGAAAAGGTTGCTGTAGCAGTTATTGGATCTTTCGCCTTTGTGTTTTTCTTCTTTTCTGGTTTTTGTTGGAAAACAAATTATGTGTTGAATATGTAATTAAATGTCCAGACTCTTAATGATTTATAAAAGTTACCATCGGTGCGCTGAACTTTGTCATCCCTCATGAATATACCCAACTTGCTACAAAAGTTATTTGTGCCATTACATTGCCAATTTGTGCCATTACATTGCCAATTGGGAACCACATCCAAAATTTAGCCAAACATTAGTTACAGTAGAGTTGAACATAATTGTTCCCCTTTATATATTTCAATACATTTTGACTGAAAAGTGTCTTCAAATAAATCAATTTGCACTTATACTTCATAACAAGAACATCTTCAAATAAATCAACTTGTAGTTATAGTTCATAACAGTATCATGTCAATTCCGGATCGCGTGAAAAATAAGACAGTAAGATGCACACCCCACAACACAAAACCTTTGCATTAATAAAAAGCATCGGATTACATTTTTAGTAAAAGCTGGATTAATGGCCCCCTCATCGCATTTCATTATTCACCCAGATCCTGTACTTACAAGCTGACATTCATTCCAACAACTTCGAACTACTTCAGTAAAAGGTGAGCAAGAAAAGTGTCTAACACAGCTTGGGAGGAAGAGAAACAGGTAGAGCGGAACTTGAGTTTCAGAGAGGCTGCTCTTTCTCTTAACTGGGCTCCATGCTCGCTTTCCATTAATGACTTCACTCCATGTTCAATTTCCTTCCTGCTCACTAGCCCATCATGTGTTGGCTTGTCGATCATGGCTGCAATCTGGAGGTCGGTGACAAGCAATTTAGCATTGTAATGCTGATCTCCTCTGATGGGCAATGCCAAGATTGGAACGCCATGGGCGATGCTTTCTACTGTGGAATTCCACCCACAGTGCGACAAAAATCCTCCAGTGGAGGGATGAGAGAGTATGAGCAGGTGAGGCGCCCAACCAAAAATGAACAAACACACTCCCTCTTTTCGATCTTCGAAACCCTCGGGAAGCATATCCTCTGCCCCTTCTCCTTCATTACTACCCTGATCACAAGGAGGATGATCAGGAGGGGGAGGATGACCATGGTAGTCAGCCGGTAAAACCCAAATGAATGGCTTCTGCGCAGCTTCTAGTCCATGAGCGAGCTCTATGCGCTCTTCATAAGAGGGTCCGCCTTCGCTACCGAAAGAAATGAAGAGAACAGATGCAGGCGCCTTGGAATTCAACCATTCCAGACATTCCTCTTCATCGATACTGCTTTTCTTGCCGCGGATTGCGCTATCATGTGTTACAGTGGTGCCTGACCCCGACTGATCTAAAAAAGACGAAGCGGGCAGAAAAGGCCCTACAACCCAGATGGGTATCTCTATTTCCTTAGCTATGTATTCAATGATCGGATATTCTAGCTCCTCGCACGTGTTGGCCAAAATCCCACGCAGTCTTTGATCCCATTCATCCATGGCCGAGAATGGGATTTAAATTTGGGCTTGGAACCTTGAGGCCCACCTGCAGGAAGAGGTGGAGGACTGGTTGCATATTCGAAGGCCAAAGCACTGGCGGTTCAGCTGCGCGGATGAAACTGTTCTTTCGAAGGCCCAAGCACTGGCGGTTCAGCTGCGCAGATGAAACTGTTCTACTCCATCCCAAACGAAATGCCCAAATCGTTTGGGCAATCCCTTTGAATTTGAATCAAAGGCTGAAATTGTTGCAATCATTTAACGTATAATCATGTGGCTTACAAAATGATAGGCAAGCAGAGAGGGGAGTTGATTTCAGATGGAAACGCCTTACGGCGTAATAATAATAACTATAAATGTGAATTTAACATTTCTTTATTACTGAAGTTGATGCTCTGCTCCCCTTGGAGTAGTGTAGACGTATGACCAGGTTAGGATTAAGACATAGAAATCCCATAACAGATGCAGGGCAAGATCAAGATGTCCTTTGCAAAATACCTAAAAAATAGAAACAGAACGAATAATAAATGTTTGCACCTTTTTATTTAGAGCCCTGTTTTTTGAGTACCACGTTTTTGAGTGATAGGTTGAATGCCCCATGGAATGTGCACATGTCATATTTTACTATCTCAATAAAAATTTGTGATTTTTCCATTGGAAAAAATTAGAATGACCTTGTTTATGTTATTATCATGAAATAAATGCCAAAATAGAAATAGTGCAAGCATTTAAATCATTTATAATTTTATATTGTGCATCAAAGAAATTTTGTATCTAATATATTGGAATATTTTTGAACTTTATTGTGCTAAGAGTAAATTTAATTTGTACATATACTAATTCTAGGTTTTACAATACTTAAATTGAAATGGAACTTTTGAGTTAATTGCAATATTCCAACCTTGTGTAAATATGAATTTAACAAGAAGACAAGGTAGTCAAGTTGTGAGAAGCAATATCTATATGCTATATTTAGGAGAAACAACTGATGTCATTCCTTTGAAAGTGATCATAAAATTAGGCCTGACAACCACAAGGGCGTATAGGATTGTATGTGCCATGGATTCTAGGAAAGCCAGGAAGGGAAGCAGAATAACTCCACATTTTTGTGATATTAAGTAACCCAAAACATGCATATATACAAAAGGAAGTGGCTACATTCTTCACATTCCATGAGGGACTATTTTTCTTTCTTAATATTATTCATTTCATGTAGGTCCAAATTATGTATCATAACAAAAAATCCAAACTATTATTTATCTAACATTCCCCACTTAATTTGAATGGGTGTTTCTTAGTCTAAGCATCACCTTCATGAATGTTTATGAAAGGAAAATGAAATGTTTTATTTTGTTGAAGATATATTTCAAGAATATTGGGAATGTTTTGAAAAAAGGTAGGAGATTATGTGTTTAAATAATTGAAATAACTTAATGTGATATTGATTATTTGTTTATATAATGAATAAAACATCTCTTTTATTGAAATATGTAGTTTGGGGGACATCACAACAGTGATCCTGATTAGTTTGATGACGATGAGTTGTTCATTTCTCCTGACCCAATCATAAGATTCAATATGTTGGTGGTTACAATGAACAAAGAACTTGTTGAGTTGATTTGCATTAGAAATAAAAATCCTAAGATTAAAGATAGGATCGACATGTTCAACCAATACCTTTAGAGATATTAGGTAATAATCATATTTTAAAGTGATTTGTTTTATGTCATAAGTTCAATTATGAATTTTTATTTTTTAACTTTTGTATTATCTAGTTGAATAAACATTTTCTTTCTTATATAATATTTTTCTGCACGGATCGCACCACAACATACATACAACATGAGTCAACTTTCAATGGCAGAGAGTGTCATACACGAGGATATTGTACCAAAAGAGGAACATAGGGAAAGCATTCCAACATTTTCGACTAGTGCACGAGGTGAAGAAAACTCTAATGTTCTTTTTATTAATGAAATACTTGTAATAATAATGATAAATAATACCAATTTAACATTTCTTTCTTGTTATAACTGATGATCCACCCCTCTTGTGGTTTCCACAATGAAATCATGAGTACATGACTAGGTTGAGAAAAATAAATAAAAAGAAATGATTTCACTAATTATATCATTGGAAACATCACGCACCATATTATGAAAATGTATTTTTGATGATACAATTTATTGAGGTGAAATATTTTGTGTATATGATTAATGAATGAATGAATGTTATATGTTAATGGATAATTGCTATATGTTTCTTTATGTACACAAGCTTGTTTCATATTATGAAAACACTTCTTTTATGATAAAATTTATTGAGATGAAATATTTTTTCGATACATGAATGAATGAATGAATGAATGAATGAATGTTTGCTATTTGTTTTTTTTTTTTTTTTTTTTTTTTAATAATCTTAATCTTTTGCTTTCAACCATTTCCTATAAAGTAGATAGATTGGGTATTGGGAAATTGAGAGTGATGTGGTGGGGGGGTGTAGGTGTCACGATAGCTTCCACCTTCACGTGGTTGGCACTGTTTAGTAGAGAATAAATTAGGATTTGGATAATCTTGGAGCAAAAAATCCTCGATTCCACAAAGAAACAACAAAGTCAATGTTGAATTTGATGTTCCCTTGTTGAGTGGAGGGATGCTATCTAATGTTAAACTACTTCAATAATTTATTCTCGAACCTAATAGGATCTCATTGAGGTATTCATCCACTCAAATCCTTTTAATTATTATTTATTCATGCAATTAAATTTAATATTTTTTAATTTAATCTAAGTTTCCCTCATTTGTCTCATAAATATTTGTAGGACAACTAGTATCAATTTGGATGTTTAAGTGGACCAAGTATGAAAATAAAATAGCTCAAAATGGTAACATTACCTTTAGCATTCAAGGTAAGTTACTTCAAGTTGATGTGTTTTTGCTTTTGCATAATCCACTACACTAGCTATTGTATTTGTAGTCATATGAGTGGTAGATGTTTGGATTAACTTGACATTTCTTTTGTATTTTAAAGGGAGTTGTTGCACATCCTAGTAATTCCAACTTACCAAGTTCTTTAGATTGGTAATAACATACCTCCATAGATGGAAGAAGGTATGAGTAACCATAATTCAAAACTGTATTATTTATTTTGATTTTTCGTTATCTTGTGAGAATATGGAACATGGTTGATATCATGAGTAAATAGACGAGAGATACATGTAGATGTGATCTTGTGGTGTTACCCATTAGTTGCATGTTCAATTTCTATTTAGTTAATACCTTCAACATAAATACTATAAGCATTAAAATAATTTACAATTATATATTACACAAAAATAACTTTTGTACCTAATACATTAGAAGCTTTGTGATATTTCTTTGTCTAGGAAGAAATTTAATTTGTACATTCTAGTACCTATTAATTCTACATTTTACAAAACTTGAATTGAAATGGAACTTTTGAGTGAATTTCACTCTTATGATTTTGTGTAGATATTAATTTAACAATAATACAAGGGAGTCAACTTGGGATAAGAGTTTAGAATTGATGACACCAATTGAGGTGAGATAACGCTTGATTGTTTTCATTGTATACTTAGGATAGTTATTTTAATATATGATAACTAAGGTAAAATGATGTTGGATTTGCGAGATCTAGTGCATTTATTTACTATGATTTGTTGTTTATGAAAAAAAAAACTATTCTTTGTTTCACTCACCTTGGTTGGTGTTATAGAGAGCCTCTCATACCCCTCACCTCTTTCAACAACTTCACCTTTCTACATCCACAGGACAAGAAATCTTCATGGCTTACACCCACTCCACCTCCGTACTGATCTCACCTTCGGACCATTGTAGGTAACTTAACTTCAAGAAATAGAGGCAATAAGATTGCCTTAGACTGAACATAGACAAAATTATTGTTATCTATCATAAGTTATATCTCTCTAAAAAAAAAAAGAAATAATCAACGAGTTATCTTAGTGGGCCTATGGCCATTACTTGAACCACTATCCTAAGTGCCCTTAGTTCAGAGTTGACCTTGTGGCTTATTGCACAAACCCAACTTCTTCCTATAGCACGTAGTCAATGATAGTGGAAAGGAAAAAAGGAAAAAGTCCATGTCATCATCGGTCAACTCTTACCTCGTTTGCATTGAGTCATTTGCTGAAGTAGATGAAAAAAATACATACATTTTGTTTAAAAAATATATCCATCAGAGACAATGCATGTTTATCCATGTACATATCGTTGCTAGTTTGAGGAAATATGTATCTCACTTTACATTGATTCTTTCAAAAACCATTCCCTTTGAATTTGACATATTAGATGTAAATTTTACTGATGTGGAAGATATAAAATGTTTGGATGAGAATGAAGAGGAAGTTTACGACTTGAGTGGAGAGCTTCTATACATACTGATGACATTATATTTATATTTGAATATTTGACTTTACAATGCCCAAAAAAAGTATTTGAAGGAAAAGATTAAAGAAATAAGATTCTAGAGGCTCGTCGCCTACTCATTTAGTGTGATATTTTCTATAATGGCTATATATTCAAAGGAGAGTTTCTTGTTAACAAAATATTTCCATGTAAAATGATCAATTTTTGAAAGTGAACGATCAAAGTTGAAAGAGATGAAAATTATGTTCCTTACCCATGTATCCATTCATTGGATATCTGTCGAACCAACTATAAGCTGAGAACAACATCCCTGTCAATACATTTGATCACATTGATTACTTATGGAGGGGTTCCAAAAGATTTTTTCATTGAGATTGTCATCAATGCTATAGAAAAAATTCAAATTGAACTTAAATATGAAACAAAATCTTGGAAAGTTGTAAATAAATATAGACATTTAGATGATGACCACATATTTCTTAGAATGTTATCATGTGTAATTACTATGCATGAATGAATTCTTATTGGATTGATCGGAACCACCCCTAAGGTACCATGAATGAAATTTGAAGCAATGAAATCAAAATAGGTATTTCGCATAAGCAATGGTCCTACGGGCAATGCATGGGAACATATATGGCTAGATACAGACATAGAGATGATTGGAGTTTACCCAAAACCAGGTTGTTAGTTAGTCCCTAGATTCTGATAGGAAAGAGAGAGGAAAAACATATAATCTCACCAACTTGCGAAATATTCCTGGGTTAGTGCTAAAATAACCTAATAATTAAATATAAGGTTAGTTTATGTGTTTCATTTGTGTTACCTTTATGTGTTTTATTTCACATGGTATTCAAAAATTTCTGATCATTTGATGTCGAATACTTGTATTGACTTCACTTGAATGAATCAACTTATCTATCCGAAGTCAATTCTAACTCTATTTGAACCCTGTTGACTCAGTTATAAAATAAAAGGTCCTAGGGACATCCTGGCCAACTCAGATATTTATTGAAGTGTGTATTCTCTAATTTCGATTATTTTCATAATGTTTATTTGTGATTAGTCATAGTTCATATTTATAGTATGTTTCACAGTTAATTGTTTTTTTGTATCTTAATGTATTTCTTTCAACTATTTCTTATATAGCAGATAGATTAGGTAGTGGGGAATTGAGAGTGGCATGGGGGAGGGGGCAGGGAACGGGACACGATAGCTTCCACCTTGACATGGTTGGCCTTATTTAGTAGATAATAAATTAGGATTTGGATAATCTCGGAGGAAAAATCGTCGATCCAATAAAGCAATAAAAAAGTCAATGTGGGCTTCGATGTTGCTTCATTCAGTGGAGGGAGGTTTTCTCCCAGGATAAACTACTCCAATAATTTATTCTCAAGACCGAGAGGATCTCATTCAGGTATTCATGCACTCAAGTCCTTTTAATTATTATTTATTCATGCAATTAAATTTAATATTTGGTCAAATTTAATTTAATTTTTCCTCATTGGTGTCATATGTCGAGGACAACTATTATCAATTCAGATGTTGAAGTGGAACAATTTTTAGAAGAAAATAGCTCAAAATGGTAACATTAGATGTAGCATTCAAGGTAAGTTACTTTCAAGTTAAGGCTTTTTTCTTATGCATAATGCACTGCACTACTTACTGTATCTGTAGTCATATGAGTGGTATAGCTTTGAACTGACCTAATATTTCCTCTGTATTTTAAGGGGAGTTTTTTTACAACCTAGTAATTCCAACTTACAAATCTCTTTATATTAATGAGAACATACTTCCATGGATGGAAGAAGGTATGAGCAATGATAATTCAAAGGCGTATTATTTGTTCTTATTTTTCACTATGTAGTCATAAGTGATGGAACATCATTGATATCATTAGTATAAAGGGATACATGTAGTTGTCATGTTTTGGATTTGGCCATTGCTTACATGTTCAATTTATATTTACTTAATACCCTCAACAAAAATACTACACACATTAATATCATTTGCAATTTTATATTATGCAAAAATTAACTTTTGTATCTAATACATTGGATGCTTTGTGAACTCGCTTGCTCTAGGAAGAAATTTAATTTATACAATCCAATACTTACTAATTCTAGGTTTTACAATACCTGAATTGAAATGGAACTTTTGAATGAGTTGCAATCTTCTGATATTGTGTACATATTAATTTAACAAAAAGACAAGGGAGTCAAGTTGGGAGAAACATTTAGAATTTATGACACCAATTGAGATGAGATAACACTATACTTATGTCACTATATGCTTAAGTTATTTATCTTAATATATGATGGCATTCATTATAGATCCAATATATATACAGATTCTTCACATCTTTGGAAGTGATCTCCTCTTTTAGCAATTTCTCAAAAAGTTTCTTCTCAAGAAGTATTCCTTTTGGCATTATTCATCTTGGGAAAAATAAATATGATTAGGATGTTTTAATTCCATGTCATTATAGCACATAAATCTAGGCAAATTATAGGCTCACTACCAATTTAGGTACCATAATGCTAAAACAATGGTATCGATCCACCAGGTTACCAGGGAGAATGAAAATGATGAGGATACAAATGAAAGAGTACAAAATGATTGTGGTGGAAGGTGGCATGGAAGAGAAAGATGACATGAGGTGAATGGGTTGAATTGCTTGTTACATGTTCACTTGGTTTTCACTTAATTTGCCCTTGAGTAGTAGCATGGAAGATATAAGTCGTAGATCTCCCAAAAAACTATTTCAAGAGACCAGCTCTCGGGGGTTCCTCCCCACATAAACTTTAATTTATTTATATAGTAAAGTTTGGATATGGACATAGCTCGTTCCAAAATCATAATGATGTGCTTGAAACATGTGTACCTTTTAATCCTTAGCCAGTGTACGGTTGCACACCCTTCAATTTATTCATATAACAATGCTCCACTTTATAGGCCTGAAACATTAGGCTACTCTGAATATATAGCATACAAATTTTGTGAAGGATTTTAACCATACTTTGATATATGAGACCGTATAAAACCTTTTCTTTCTACACACACACACGCACAAACATATATTATTTTTACTTTTGGAAGAAAAAATAAAAGTGGCTACAATGCATCCCATGCATGGATTAACACTATTAGGTCACTTTATTATATTATATTCATTCTTTTGGAGAACAAGCCTAAAAGCTTACGTCCAAAGATAATACGTCTTCTTCCATAGACTAGGAGTACACACAAAGCATTCTAATTCTACCTCGTTTTTTCCATGCAAGGATTCTTACATTACTTATCTTACATATTCAACAAAAAACTACATAGAATTTAGCAAAAGAAAGATAACATTCAACTAATCTGTATTTCCTTGTTACTTAATGCATTTTCCACTTTTTCCCTAGATTCTTGCTTGTTCTCCATCGCTTCAACCCTTTTCTGTATAAAATCTCCCATAATCTAATCCTAGGGGTCATTAATCTATAGTCCTTCACCAATGTTTCTCAGGGGGGCACTAAGTCCATAGACTTCTTTCAAAACACTGACAATCACTATCTCCAATTTAATTTCAATTCCATCCACCTTAATCTTGAGAGTGTCCACTTTCTTCATCAATGTCACCACGAAGATTAGGAGGCATTCCATTTCTTTCTACGAATCCTCCATATGTCGATTAAGAAGTGGGAAATGTTAATGGGCCTCCAGCATTAATTACTCCCCAAGATTCATAATTTAAAATGAAATTGCCTCCAATGTTTTTGACATATGAACCTGTTGAAGCCTCGAAAATTGCTGCAACAACATGGGGGAGACCACCCGGTCCGAAACTTAGTTAGCAACTCCTTTTCCGTTTGGAATGGTGGTTCCGACTGGTTCAACTAGGTCGAGTTACCTTCTCTCAATCTCCAATGGCTTTAAAATATGACTTTCATTCACCAATGGAAAAGAGACATCAAATCGTCCTTCTTGCTGATCAGGCAAGAAAGTGATCCTTAAGTTGATTTAGGGCTCAGCCAATCCACTACTAAAGTTTGCCTCTTTCAGAAGAGGACTTAAAAGAATGTAGAAATACTCTAAATGCAAACTTGTTCTAAGATGAAAGCAAAAGAAACTATCCTAATCCTATCTCAATTAGGCAGATATAGATCAAACCTAACCAAGAGCAGGTATTTAAAATATTGAGATTGAAATATGTCTTTTTTATAATGAATATCAAGTTAACGAAATAGTTCAATTAACTGACATTATGGATTGCAAAACACATCCTATTAAGACCTTTTAACTGACATAATCAATCAACAATGCTCAGGAAATAGTTCACAGAATGATCTTGATCATTGAACCAGTAACTTGAATAATTAAACAATAATATGGGGAAGAAGTTCACAACATATCACTATTTATTTATCCAATATTAAAAGACAGATTTATGAGTAAATAGTTACTCAGAAATCAGAATTCAGCTCGTAAGAGTAGAGATAAATAACAACATAAAATAGAAGAAAATTACTCATACTGACAAAAGTGCACAAATATGTAAGTAAATTGACACCATTCCTGTTGTCATAAAATGAAACCGGTATTTAAAAACAATAGTATTCAAAATACCGGTTTATTAAATCCATTTCACCAGCTCCGGTCTCTAATAGTCCTTTACAATTCCTGGGCTTCTGCTTTCAAAAGCAAAGCTACAATAGTGCAAACTATGTTCATTATACATAACTCAGGATGTAAAAGAAAAACCTCAATAATCTCCAGATCTGAGATTCTACTCCTCCCACCTACAACTCTAAATCCTTATTACAAAAGTGCTTTTAGAATTCCAGAATTACAGAGGAGAGTAGCCCTTATTCCATTCTGCAATCTGATATTCATAACATTTGCAAAGGAATTCTTGAGAGTAAAGTTTGTTGAAGAGAAATCTGTCCAATCTAATTTTATTTCCTCAAAAATTCTAATCTTCAATTGCTGGAGCATTCTTATTCACTGAGATCCTTTTCATATCTTTTCTACTGTTTTTCTGCAAAAAGAAATCAAAATAAATTAAAATGTAATCAATAAAACAAAATATGATTTATGGCATTTAAGACAAATCTAATCAAATTATTTTTAAATAAGTCATTGAAAAAAAAATATAAACTCTCTATTGATGTCTGTGATGGTTTAATTGGCCAAGGATTTTATTGATGGCCAAATCTGCAATTAGAAGAGGCTTGGACAAATGAAAATGCAAAAAATAAAACTCATAAATTGATTTTTCTTTGAAAATTCTAAGCTTGACCTTCTACCTAATTTTCAACCCAATAAATGACAAAATATATTAGTGAAACCACCTCAAAAATGTTGTCCTCGATTTTATCTTTCCAATGAGCCACCCTGGGCCTTATTTGGCCCAGTAAAAGTCAATCTATGAGCTTCCAAAATTGATGAGTCAAATCTGGCGTAAATCTGGAAATTTTGTTGCTAGGCTAAATATCAGAATTTTTTATTAAAAAACTAATCTTAAATTAGAATTCTAATTAATCCTAATTTAATTGTTAATTATGATATTAATTTAAATTATTTACAATTAATTATAACAATATAAAAATTTAAAGTATTAAATATAATTATTATATTTAATTATATTAACTATATATGAATTATAATTAATATAATTTAAATACAAATATATGTTTTGTGTTATAATTTTTTATATATCATTATAAACTTTTACGACTAGTTAAAAAACAAAACGGTTGTTAAAGAGCTAATGAGAGGGAGTCATAAGGGATCATCGCATATCGCAATAAGTAACTCATCGCATTTTCTTTGGAATGCCCTCATATCAAAAATGCGATGCGAGAAATTTTGAGATGTAGGAATGTGAAGTTAGCACAGGGTCACGGGAGTTATAAGGAGTTCAAAACAAAAGTTAATGTTTGACTTATCGGATCGGAGAAAACCTTGGATCGAGGTTTTTCTTTATAATTATTTCATTAAGAGCTTGCGATGTGATGGGAAATCTCCGACGTGATATAATAAATTCTTTTCTTATTTTTATAATATATTATATATTATTATATATATTATATAAATATATATATATTATTAAATTGATTAAATAATTATTATTTTATATGGTAATTAATTATTAATTTAAAAATTAATATTAATATTAGTTTCTTGTTTTGGGTTTATTTTAATGATATTTAGTTTAGTTATAAAATTTTCTAAAGTACAGCCACTCTGAAAATAAATAAAAAGAATAAAAATAACATTTTTAACCCAAACTAGATAAATGATGGGACTTCAAAGGAGTACCATTTTCAAACCAGTTGACCAAATAAGGCGAAACAAGTGTCAATAGGAAGCTTATAAAAATTGATTCTAACAAAATAATCAAAACAACAACCCAAAGAAAATGAAAAATTAATAATCATGTAGGAGAATCAAATAAAATAAAAATGTTAAAAGGTGCTTAGCCAAAAAAAAAAAATTAACAGAAAGGGTCCCCATTTTTTGAAGTGAAGACATCAATAATGGGGGGTTGTGTTTTTACCACAACAATGGTGACACACAGGAGAAGAACTAGTTATCTCTGTTTGATATGAATAACATTTTCCTAAAATAAAAGTAAAAATAATTAAAGAAGAGAGAATTATGCTTGACATGCTTGACTAGGTTCATTAGTCTGAATAAAAGCAAAAATCATCTAACTGTAATTTTTTTTTAAATTCCTTATAAATTACAATATTTCAAAACTCTATATCAGTTTTTGAATAGTTGTAGAGATAAAGCAGGGCTCACTTTACAGCTTAACTTTTAAAATTTACTCATTTTTCACAGGTAGAGCCACTGCTGCTAGCAAACATCTATAGTTTCAACAGGGTTACCTTTTAATCCTCAATGATTTAGAATCCCATCCCTTTAAGAATTATTGACCTAGAGATAAATCCATTTATATATTGTTTTTTTGTTTTTTTATTATTATAAATCTTTAAAAGCCATTGTCCTGATATGGTAGTCAGATAGTTGACAATGGCATTCACTAGTTATAATTGGACTGAACAAGCTGGCTCGTGATGTGACCCCTTGTCTTATAATTGTTTGCAATCATAAGCCATTACCCTGGTTTGTTTAGCAGTGTTGGTAATGTCAACCTATTTTTCCCCTATGATCATGGTAAGCAGGCTCATAATGAGACCTCTTATCTTTTAAGTTTAAATATATTTCTGGATCACACTCTAGAAAAATAAGGCTTTCTGGGACAGGGAGAATCATTGACTCCTTAAGAGTTAAGAATGACAATTTCAGAGTTTAAGGTGCTTTGCTGTAAAGTATCTTTACTTGGTTAAAAATAAATTTTCTTGACTGATAATAGAACTTCGAAAGATCCTAATAAAATTTTGAAATCTCAAAATGATTACAATTTTGATGAAAAATAAATTTCTCTAGATTTTATGATACTTTCCCAACTTCTCTTGATTTGTAATCTCTTCCTTAAGTATGTCCACCTTTATAATAAGAATTCAAACTTTACTAAGAGATTTAATAAAAAACTAATAGCTGACTATTAACAATTTTTCTCCATGTATGCTATTGTTAGGTAACAAGAAGGCCTTCCATATAAATCATGGCAAAGTTACTAAAATCGAAACTGAAAACCAAAGGAAAAGAATTCTTATGCTAAAATGAGAAAAAAAATCAACAAACAAAAATAAAAATGAAGAAATTTTTAAAAATGCAAAGGAAAATCGAAGTTTCGCAAGATAAACTCAAACAAGAATGTTTATACCAACGTCTCAACAATATGAAGAAAGAAAATAATCGTGTAATCAATCCTTCTTATGTCGATATTTAGAAAAATCATACATTGCAAGGTTGTAACTGTTTTAGGCTTTTTAGATAGCAGTGATGATAAAATTCAGCCACAATGAAAATTTCATTTCTGATATCAATCTTCTTGTTTCAAAGCATTAACTTAATCATTTTGTAATAAAATGAATGCTTAGAGAAACAACCTAAAGGTTCCGAAACTTCCTAGTGTAGCTGTTTCAATGAAGATTATTGTTGCTTCTTGAAATTAAGCCAAGAGAAGAGTATGGACTTCAAAAATATGATCTGGCTGAGGATTGGAAGCTTTTATGAAGAGCTACAAAACATATTTATATATCAGAAAAACAAAATGGAAACTTAAAGTAAAAGAAATGGAAATTAATGAAAGTGGGTTCATGAATCTTACCATTAGATAATTGCTTTTGATCTTACCTGAAAGGTATCAGTTTTTCCAAACTAGATGACTTCTTATTTTAATAAACATTAAAAACTCGAAGAAGTCAAACTAACCAAAATCCTATAACCCAAAATCATTATTTATTTTATCTAAACTAAAGCAAGCAGTGAAATGCAAAAATTGTGTGCGTAATGTTCAAGGGAAAACGAATGCATCAGAAATGAGAATGGAAATTTGCAGTAATGACTGTTTCTAAAAATATTATAAGTTCATATAAACTCCATGATTTTGTAAATTGTCTAGAATCAAGACCAAATCCAAAATAATAAAATTTAAATATGAAAATAGAGATGCGTTGAATTCCATATTTAATTATGTAATTATATATTTGAAACTGAAATATATGAGAAATCGAAATGATTTAGATATACTACAAATTGGTCATTAGTTTCTTTTTTACCATAGTGGTTACCCAAGCTTGCTTTTTAAAATAACGCATCGCCGTATCAGATAATTCGCATCACATGTTTCTTCACCATGCTTTGAGTTTAATATGCAAAACTTCACTTTTGTTGCTATACCATATATCGATTAAATGTCAATGGCTTAGAGGCATGTATTGGAAACTATCACATCGGAGACTGCGATGGCAAGTTGCCGATAAGAACAGGCGATGAGAAGATGTGCAATGAAATGAAGCGATCGCATCATTTGGAGATCGGGGAATATTGACATTGTGATTCCCACATCGCATAATGCACATCGCATATTTGGAATTGTGATGTGAGCATAAAAAAAAATGCAATGAAGCAATTGCGATATCGGTGATGTGATGGATGACATGTCTAATCGGCGATCAACAATCGTAAGCACATGAAGTAACAATTCTCGATGCGCCGATATGCGATGAAGAGTGGACCCGATAATTTTATGACGAAAATTTAGTAACATATTGGATCCGAGACATCGGCCCTTTAAAATTATGCCCCTACTTTTATTGCGATTGGATGGATGCGATATTTTATAAGCTTGATTTGAATTTTATGTCGGGTCTGGAATTATGTGGTCATCGCAATATCGGTAAAGTCATTTATTGGAGATCGGGCATTTATGATAATGGAAGTATGTTCAATTGTAAACCTCCGATATGCGAAATGCGATATGGATGATGTGATTGATGAAGATGAGGGGGCTGAGAATATTGCAAACATTTTCACTGAAGTATCAACAATACGAAAATCAAGTTGAATGTTATGATATTACTTGACATTTCAATTCGGTTTTCTGATGGTTGAAAGCAAAGTTAAAAATGTTCAAATTCTAATAAATCAAAAATAAAATTTCCCTGAACCTATTGCAAATTTAAAATGGGTTTGCTGCTTACTTCAAGTTTTGAGAAAACAAATGAAAATTTGTAAATAAAAATAGAACAAGAATAAAAAATAAACTAAGGAAAAGAAAAACTTAATAAGAGATGAGAACGAGCTTGCAAATGCATACCTTGAAGGAAATTGTCTACAGATCTTACCTCACAAATCTTCAAATCTTTCCTTGGATTTATCAAAATTCTGACTTTGTTCAACATCATCTTATTATTTATTCTAAATCGGAGTGTGCAATTAGCCTAAATAAAATCTGTTTATTCATGTTTAGGAAATCTGAAATTTACTAGAATTAAATATGAAAATAGTCTTCCCCTTTGAATTGAAACAACAATTTATTACCTCTACTCATTCCGAATTAATCTTGAGAAAAATCTGTATTGTTATAGTGACTGTTCAATAATGCCTTTGGTAAATAAATATGATGTGTTTTACAACATCAGATAATAAACTAAAGGACCGAATGGGATAAAGCCGCTAATTGTGGAAGAATATCAACACAGATTTAGATGTGTGCCAAGTGCATATTCTGTCAATACATTATTCGAAATAAGCAGAGATGTATTCATGGGTAGAGGTATTGCTGCAACAGATTTTGATTTAAAAAATAGGAAGGAAGAATTATAAATTTTCTGATGAGAGGTACATATTTCCTTGAACATGTCTATGATATGAGAAGGGCTAATTGCTTCCTTTATTTTTAATCTGCAGAACTATTAAAAATAAATTAACTACATAAAACAAACAAACTAAATTAATTCTACTCCTATTCTAACCATATACATGAAAAGGACTAGGTATAGTCATATTTCCAGTGTAACGATTCTCTCATTTTTATTCCTGCATATATGTACAGTTTAAATGCTAGTAAGAAGAATAGAAATCTTATTGAACTAAGAAAGTTAAATCTGAAATCAGAATGTACAACTATTGTTAGAAGCTCATTTGAAATCTTCTTCTCATGAAATTTTCTTTCCAATTGAGTACCAATTAGATCATAGAAATCTGGATGGATTTCTATTAAGGATTGGGAAATGTTGAAAGGGAGAGATAATAGGCCAGATTGTGGATATGAGCTTTTAAATTTAAAGGCCTAGAAGAAACTATTAGTGTTATGTGTAAATGTTAAACTATTAACAATATTCCATGAAGGAAAAATTTCCAAATATTTTCAAATGAATTAATGAAAAATGAGTGGAAATCTTCCCTATGAAATGGAAAATTATTATTTAGATTAAATTGCTGGTAGATTTCTAAAAACACATTCTCTTGTTGATATTTCCTTTGAGAAGATAAAATCTTTTGATAAAAAATTAGCATTTATTGAAATTGAAATAGCTTTCGCTGCTCTTGATTATAATATAAAGCTTCAATTTTCCCACAGGCCAATGTATCGATTGAATGTTTGATAGTAAAGTGCCCAATATGCCAGTGCAATGTATCAAAAATTTGAGAATTAAAATCTGAAAACAAATATAATTTTATACAACATAAGTGAGGAAACAAAAATAAAATGAAATCACTATTTGTACAACTAATGTTACAACACAATTGGGATCGTTTTGAAATAATCTCTCTTTAACAAGGATTGGCTAGAATAATGGAATTTGGTAATTTTGAATTCCAACTTGTGAACTAGAAAGAGAATTATGATTATGAACAGGAATGAAGGCTTGATCATTGCAAATTTCAGATTCCAGATCATTCTTTTGTGTGCTTATGCTCTTTTGAAGAAGATTGCTTTACTACTCTGATTTGGGCATTTGTTCATCATGGAAAGATTCAGAAATTTGTACAGTTGTTTGCATTTTATTATTTACTTTGACTGCTACTTGTATTTGCTGATTTCCAATCTGATTTTTTGAATTTAATGCAGAGAAACTTTCAGATTCCAATGCAGGTCTTTCTCCAAAATTGTTTTTGTTGTCTTCTTATATTTAATCAGAAATATTTTCCAAGCTTTGTGAAACCTCTTCATAACAATTTATTTCCACATCGGAATTGGATTTCTCATTTATATTGGAAGGGGATGGAACAAAGCTTGAACTAATTTCATATGGACCGGGAATAAGAGGAATAGAATACTTATGTTCAAACCAACCTAGTTATTCTTCTTTCATAGGTTCATCTTTGACATTAAATTTTAAACAATTCAAATGAAATTGAATATTAAAATCTCTAACAGACTCATTTTCATTTCGTAGATATTGAATTTCATCACATAGCTAATCATAATCATAGCGGTCAAATTTACAAATGAAAATTGTAACAAGTTGATCCCAGCTGTGAATTGAGGCAACCGGAAGTGTTCTACACCAGTTCCTCGCTTTTGCCGCAAATGTGAGAGTAAAAATTATGCATAAGATGCCTTCATCGATTCCTTGAAAATTACAATTTGAAACATTTTGAATAAATTGAATGACATGATTAAAAGTAGAAGAATTTCTCTCACCATTAAATTTTACCTGAGACAAGAGTCTTACCACTTCGGGTGGAGTATTGGAAGATGCACGTCCATGGATAAAACTCCAAATTGGAAGTTTAAGAGGAGCCATTGTGATTAAATAGAATGTTAAAATTGAAAAGACTCCAACAGACAGCAAGTTTTAGGCCCTCCTTCTAGCACCATTATGTTGAAGCCTCGAAAATCACTGCAACAACATGGGGGAGACCACCCGGTCTGGAACTTGGTTAGCAGCTCCTTTTCCGTTTGGAATGGCAGTTCCAACTGGTTCAACTAGGTCCAGTTACCTTCTCTCAATCTCCAATGGCTTTAAAATATGACTTTCATTCACCAATGGAAAAGAAACATCAGATCGTCCTTCTTGTTGATCAGGCAAGAAAGTGATCCTTAAGCTGATTTAGGGCTCAGCCAATCCACTACTAAGGTTTGCCTCTTTGGGAAGAGGACTTAAAAGAATGTAGAATTTACTCTAAATGCAAACTTGTTCTAAGATGAAAGCAAAAGAAACTATCCTAATCCTATCTCAATTAGGCAGATATAGATCTAACCTAACCAAGAGGAGGTATTTAAAATATTGATGTTGAAATATGTCTTGTTTATAATGAATATCAAGTTAATGAAATATTTCAATTAACTGACATTATGGATTAGAAAACACATCCTATTAAGACCTTTTAACTGAAATAATCAATCAACAACACTCAGGAAATAGTTCACAGAATGATCTTGATCATTGAATCAGTAACTTGAATAATTAAACAATAACATGCGGAAGAAGTTCAAAACATATCACTATTTATTCATCTAATATTAAAAGACAGATTTATAAGTAAATAGTTACTCATAAATCAGAATTTAGCTCATAAGAGCAGAGATAAATAACAACATAAAATAGAAGCAAATTACCCATACCGACAAAAGTGCACAAATATGTAAGGAAATTGACATCATTCCTGTTATCATAAAATGAAACCAGTATTTAAAAACAATAGTATTCGAAATACCAGTTTATTAAATCCATTTCTCCAGCTCCGGTCTCTAATAGTCTTTTACAATGCCTGGGCTTCTGCTTTCAAAAGCAAAGCTACAATAGTGCAAACTTTGTTCATTATACATAACTCATGATGTAAAAGAAAAACCTCAATAATCTCCAGATCTGAGATTCTACTCCTCCCACCTACAACTCTAAATCCCTATTACAAAAGTGCTTTTAGAATTCCAAAATTGCAGAGGAGAGCAGCCCTTATTCCATTCTGCAATCTGCTATTTATAACATTTGCAAGGGAATTCTTGAGAGTAAAGTTTGTTGAAGAGAAATCTATCCAATCCAATTTTATTTGCTCAAAAATTCTAATCTTCAATTGCTA
Source organism: Pinus taeda (assembly GCA_000404065.3). Taxonomy (NCBI): domain Eukaryota; kingdom Viridiplantae; phylum Streptophyta; class Pinopsida; order Pinales; family Pinaceae; genus Pinus; species Pinus taeda. The sequence goes on from APFE030314619.1 coordinate 79,082, forward strand.
GAGCATTCTTATTGACTGAGATCCTTTTCATATATTTTGTACTATTTTCCTCAAAAATAAATAAAAATAAATTAAAATGTAATCAATAAAACAAAATATCATTTCTGGCATTTAAGACAAATCTAATCAAATTCCTTTTAAATAAATCATTGAAAAAAAATTAAACTCTCTATTGATGCTTGGGATGGTTTAATTGGCCAAGGATTTTATTGATGAGCGAATATGCAATTAGAAGAGGCTTGGACAAATGAAAATGCAAAAAATAAAACTCAGAAATTGATTTTGCTTTAAAAATTCAAAGCTTGATCTTCTACCTAATTTTCGACCCAATAAATGACCAAATCTATTAGTGAAACCTCCTCAAAAATTGCTTGATTTTATCTTTCCAATGAGACGTCCTCGGCCTTATTTGGCCCAGTAAAACTCAATCTATGAGCTTCCGAAGTTGATGAGTCAAATCTGGCCTAAATCTGGAAATTTTGTTGCTGAGCTAAATATCAAAATTTTTTATTAAAAATCTAGTCTTAAATTAGAATTCTAATTAATCCTAATTTAATT